>JAMKCH010010817.1:0-71963 GCA_023653785.1 Ophioderma brevispina
GCCAATTATTATATAAGATGTGTTTGATCTTAGCTATCATTTATTCCGTACTTCTTCAAACTAGAGTTGTACTATCCCTAGAATTTAGGAAGACCTTCTGTCTTGGTTACCCGTGTTAACTAAAACACGGTAATACCTATTGACATGCTACCTGCCTGAGACTGTCTGTTTTAATTAATTACTGTTTCGTTGTTTGGTGTCTGTTCTACAGATACCATTAATATACCCGCCTATTATGTAATTCTATACATTGACTTGGCCCGATCTTGGGTCCAAATTAATATAAGTGTTGGCTTTTATTTGATTTTAAAGTGACTTTTGTGTGGCTCTGAAAATAGCCGTTTAAATTACTTGTGGTGACTGAACTGGTCACCGGCATAACTGAACAATTATTGGTGGCTACAACAACCATATCTTAAGCACATACCAATAGTCCGTTCTAAGGTGAGACTAGTATTCGAACCCACAACCTTAAGAACATTGAAATATATACAAAAACAACATTGACTAGAATGGCCTAAAGACACGTTTACTAAGCGATATACGGATAACGTATGTTTACACATTTGCTACTAAAAACATACTTATTCAAGTATATCATATCGATGCATGCAGCTAGCAAGACGTGTTTCTGGACTCCATTGCGGGTCCTTCATCAGTTGCACTGCTGGGGTGTGGATCAGCTCCCTTACCATGCTCGTCTTTCTTATGAGCAAAGACACACAAGTGTGTTTATGCCTCGGTAGGCTTACTGCCTCCCTGAGATTTTTTATTACAGTGTATTGCCCAAAATTCGTGCCTACCCCTCGATTAGCTATCTTGCTAACCGGAACTGTTTGTAAAGCCCATTTGCGTGTTAACGCCCTGGCCTCGTAAAGAAAGATTTCTACCGGAACTACACTCCCTTCATGTTTGGAGTGCGACCTCCACAAAGTTCTTTCGTGAATTTTTGGTGGCTCGGAAAAGAGCCTTTTGTTTTCGTGCGGTATAACCTTACCAATTAGGCCGAGTAAATATTTTTGCTACTAAGTCATTCATTTCCTTTGACTTAGTACCGTCACAAAGCACTACTCGCCTAATTTCTTCCAAAGTAACTGTGTTGGTGATCGGGTGGTGCAAGATCAGTTTCAACGGACCATAAACTGGAAAAAAGAATCATTGAACCCTCTACTTTCCATTTCTAAATCTTGAAGCATGGGAGAGTAGGTGAACCTGGTCGTTCTTGCTCGTGTTCTTGGTTCTGCGTTTTGGTCCTCGTGTTCTGAACTTTTAATTTTGCCTTAACTAATTCATCCCGAGATTTTCAGTTATACTGTACGCTATAATGGGGATTTCTGGAAAATGCGTTTGAGTGTCAGGATTATCCGATATCTTGGACCATGTTTTAGTAAGTCCTTTTTGATATGTTTGCTCGTGATCTGTTATATAGTTAGTTTTTAAGACTATTGTATACTTTCATCGCGTTCTTTCTCTGGCGATGAACCTATGTCTTTCGTGAAAATCACTTCCTAGAAGCCGCCTCTATTTCTTGGCGACTGTAGCCTCTAGCCATACTTTCTCTGTGAAATACGGCTTTCTTTTCTTCGTACGTTTCCCCTTTTATTACTGTTACGTGCATATCTTTTCATTCACCCTTTAGCAATCCCCTAAAAACTGAGGGTCTATGACATGATTTCCTGTCCCAAATAACACCATGTCTCTGTAGTTTATAAAGCATTTGACATCGAGACTTTCGATGTTCTAAACCTATTTGCCTTTATATTTACTACATCTAGGACTTGTATTTCGTCTCTTGAAGCTTTGTATCGTACATTTAAGACGATGTTTGTTATTGATTGTGGCGATAAACGCTGCCAACTCTTGCATAGAGGCCAGACCACAACAGAGTGAGTCGTCATGTAATATGTGAAATGAGACTATTCTGTCCGTCCATGTTCATGATCTGTGAACAATTTTATTCACTACTAAACAACATAAGCTAGGACTTGACCTTAGACCCCATGGACATCCAGATACCTGCAAGTAGAAATTTTCCCGTTGAATTCAAAGCTTACGGTAGAGCACAAGTTTCAACAGTTTCCTCATAAATTCTCATTTGGGTCAATGCGGATCGTACTCGTGGACCAATTTCTCTAACGTTTCCATTGCTTTTCAAAGCTTCTTGCCTCGGCCACGGCTGTAAACATGCTTACTACATCTATGCTCGCGATTATAACACTTCAGGAATGACTAATTTTTCTACCTTCCTAAGAGTATCAGCCGTTTCTTTAATGTAATGCTGGTGATTTTTTACCTCCGGGAGGAGGTAAAGTCCAAAAATTCAGCTATTCTATTCAGTGGAGCCCCGCATGAGGAACCGACGGGTCTCCCAACAAACTTATATTCCGGATTAACTGGCTTTTTATGTATCATCTTAGGTAGCATAAAAAACACCGGAGTTTTGTTCTCGAAACTATTTACGGGGTCTAATAGTCCGCTAAACGCTTTGTCGATATCTTCGACATAACCTATCGCCTAACAGGTCACTACCTTCACAGTTTCATTGTGATGGTCCTATCGTAACTAAGATAAGATTTTTCTGTCATTTAGTTGTGTCTCAATCCCTCTTTGATATAATCGTTCCTAGACATTACACAATCCCCCTAACCCTTATTCGACGTTTTTAGGATGATATCCTGGTTACTACGGGAGAGACTTACTGCTTGAGTCTCCTCTTTGCTCATATTAGATTGCACGTTACGAATCGGGATGCGTGTTAGCTCTGATTTCACGCCTCACAAAGAATCCTCTAACGCCAAACTAGGCGTGAAACCCGGGTTCCATGTTACGGGTTCCTAGAATGTTATGGTCTTGACCCCACCCTTTAATTGCTGCGTGATATCTACACGCCTATTTCTAGCAAACTTATTTGCATCTTCCCATAATGTGTTTTCTTTTTAGGTTTTTCTGGATTTGGAATATATTTCAGACCCTTACCTAACGCTATGATTTCAATATCAGACAGCTTATAGTCCGAAAGATTTCTTATGAAATTTTGTGCTTTGTCAACCAGAGACTTTCTTTCCTTGTCTCTAGTCTGTGCTTTACGTATAGTGCGTGATTCGCTGTTAAGTTTTCTTACATGTTGGGATTGCTTCCGCATGGCTTTTACAAACCTACGGCCCATTATCACTAATAAGTAAATACAACCTGAAATTAAAAAGACTAACTTGTCTATAAATTATCGTCGTAGTCAAATAAGCTAGCTTGCTCTTTCGATATTCACAATTAACCAAAATGGCCTTTATTTAGAAGCAAATCGAGCAAATTAGAAGCAAAGACTCTTAGGGAATCTCTCTATTGAATAAGATAGCTGAATTTTTGGACTTCTACCTAAGTGTCCCCTAAGCCGTCAATTGTGTTTTACGTTTTATCTGTAGAACAGACACCAAACAACAAAACAATAATTAAAACAGACATTCTCAGGCAAGGTAGCATGTCAATAGGTATTACCGTGTTTTTATTAACACGGTAACCAAGACAGAATGTCTTCCTAAATTCTAGGGATAGTACAACTCTAGTTTGAGAAGTACGGAATAAATGATAGCTATATATCAAACACATCTTATACAATAATGGCTAATTTCCAAGCCACAATAAATATCACGGGAGTTTCTGTGAAACCATAACACGGGTTACGACATAAAATTAAATTCACACCACTAGAATATTAACTTTTTAGATCAAGATAGGATCTAAATATACATATTTTATGGCGTAGTTTCGCCTTATAGGACAAAATTCAAACTGGATGCAGGTTCCGTTCAGGACCCGTCGCCCACTCTAAAAATTTGAGAACAAATCCTGTTAGTACATGTGGAACTGTATTTTTGTGAAAATTTCATATACAATCTTGCAACCAAGGTTTTTCTAAATCAAAATTGTATGAGGATTCCAAAAATCATGGGTGTCATTTTTTAAGATGTGTTCTTGGATGAATTCTAGGGGGCAAGGTTTATACATCGGTCAAAATGTGTTTTAAAGTATACCATCATGTTCAGTAGCTTTCAAGGATTACAGAAAGGTATAATGCGCCCTACCTGAGGGTTATAGTACAGGAGTTACAAGGCAAAACGGGTTCAAGGTCACACTGGGGGTAACATTTCAGATTCATCGGTTGGTTTTCAAAATAGTGCCAAATTGTTCGTCTTACTGTACAGAAGCCGAATATATAAAGGTCGCGTTGTCAATGACGTTTTGATAATAATTAAGAGGGCAAATATGGCCGTGGTCCACAGGGTCTATGGGAGACCACTAGTCATATCTCTAAAAGTCTCACTTTGAAAGGTGAAACACAGAATCAATATACATTTTATTATTTAGTATGACCCAAATGAACGATTTAAAACCAGTTTCAACAAAATCGAACCATTCTATAAATAATGACATTTCTGTGGCCTATTGTACTAAAACAATAGGTCGTAAATATGCCAAACTATACCTTTTTAGAAACCTTATGAGCAACCGAACAGATTGGTATAAATTTTAAAACAATTTAGACACTTTTATTGTTTACCCCTGTACAAATTTTTCCCCCTTATAAAACACCCAAGAACACATTTAAAAAAATGACACTCATGATTTTCAGATTCTCCATGAAATTCTGTATTGCAAAAACATTGGTGTCAAAATTGTATATGAAAAAAAATAAAACATTCATTACATTTACCCATGTACTAAACGGGCTGTTGCATTAACCTGAGCTGAGTTGAGATGACTTAACTGAGTGAGTTAATGAAACAGAAAGTACAGCTCACTTGGCTAGGTTGAGTTGGTGTGACTAGTTGATACCTTGACTAGACTCAGTCGAGTCACCCCAACTCAAATCAATAAATGAATACAACTTCCGTTGCATTATTTCTATGAGTGTATTGACGACAGCTGCAACTAGTCAGGAGGAATGGTGGGCGCAGGGTGGAAATGGAGTACAGACTTTTTCTATCGATTGATTTTTGTTTATAAGGACCTAAGCCAATAATGATCTGGAAGGTGTGCAAAATTTCGTGCAGTGGCATTTTCTAGAAATCAAATATGGCCGCTACCACTCTCAAATACATCCAAATGGCCATAATTTTATGTTCTATATCTAGGTTTTAAAACACGAGGAATCTACTGGACAGGTTCTTGATGTGATTTGATCACAACAGTACCATCAAATCCAATATGGCCACCCCGAAATCCAATATGCCCCGAAATCATCCAATTGACCATAACTCATCAAGTGTTTGTGATAGAGGCATAAATCTGGGCTCTATACCCAGTAGGAACTCATATCTAACATTTCAAGTGTGTTAACATGCTTACCAATCAAGATGGCAGCTAATATGACTGCCTTTTAAGATCTTTAAAACCTACAAATGTCATATATTCATAATATATTGGCCGCCATTTTGAGTTTTAAGCATGTTGTCAAAACAAACATACCTGACGCTAGTTTGTAATGTTCAAAGACATAGATCTCATACTTTAATTTAAACTTTAATGATCATTTTGGATTCTATAACTAAATACAATACAGATGTATCGTAATTTATAGGTTTTAAAGAAAGTAAAGACATCCATATTGGCCCCTATCTTGACATTTTTGCATGTTAACGAAACAAAAATGCCAGATAAGGATGTCAAATTGTCAAATACTTATCCCATACCTTCATTTACACCTTTATAATAATAATTAGTTGATGTAACTACATATAATAAAAATATAATATAGGTTTTAAATATCTTTAAAGGCTGGTATATTGGCTGCCATCTTGAATATAAAAAATGTCGATTACAGAGAAATGACAAATAAGGGTTTCTAGTAACCAAATACATATATCTCATAAGTGTAAAGCATAAAACATTTATAAAGACACTAGATACACGCCATTACACTGCAAAATGTGGAGAACACTTGACATGCCTGGATGCTTTCGAAATTCATTCTAGAGGTGTTAAAATAATTCTTGCAATTGTAACAGCTTTTGGACACCTGCAGAACATATTTTATGTATTCAGCATTAATTCTGCATATTATAAATAGGTATACTGGAGGAATTAAGGTCATTTTAATGATTCTGAGCGCATATTGGACTTTTGAGCAGCCATGTTGGATTTTTGTGGCAATGTATATGATCAAATCACATTATCAACACTTCATCTGCTTAAACACACCGGAGAACCGCAAAAAATCGTCTCTATCAGAAATACGGGATTTTAGTGATTTTTGGACATGGAAGCAGCCATATTGGATTTTCAAAAATGGCACTGGGCAAAATTGTGCACACCCTTCAAAAATTATTGGCTTAGGTTATAATAAACTAAAATATATCGATAGAAAAAGTCTGTACTCCATTTCCATCCTTCAGGCTGTGTGCGCAAACTTCCACCAGACAAAACTTCATCCCCTGACTGCATGTGCTTGTGAACCAAAAGCCACAATCTGTCTCTCATTAACATTTAGAAGAAATGGGGAGGAGAAAGCAAAAGATTTAATTATCACCTTTCACATTGTGTTTCTCATGATTTTTTGCTATTGCCTCGTTCTCAATCAACTTATGTTGTTTGTATGATATGTGGTGATGTATAAAAGTCTGGAGGCATGTCCTTGTTGTCATTATGTTGTTTTTTCATCGATATTGCTGAGAATGCAGACTGATATTGTCAGTGTATATGAATCGCAAATATATTATTTGTTAACATCTGCGAAAGGTTAACAGCTGTTAATAAGATTTTACTCATTGCCAATACTCAAGATTAAAGGATAGTGACATGTCCTCATGAAAAACGCCAACTTCCATATTGTCATGGTAGGTTAATCACAAATATATATTAATTGTTAACATCTGTGAAAGGTTAACGGCTGTTAATAAGATTTTACTCATTGCCAATGGTCACTCCCGACTCCAGATTAAAGGATAGTAACATGTGTCATGGAAAACGTCAACTTCCATTTATTTTTTTTAATTTACCACCAACCAAATTTTTTATAAACATTTACGGATAGAAAAATGGTAAGAATTTCATAACACCTAACAAACTTTATTCACTCTGCGACAACTGAAATCAAAATGCATAAATATTGTGAGAACGTGAGAAATTAGAAGTGCGTGACACAAAGCAAACATATTCTGGTTAGATTTATAGCGGAACATGAATGGAATTAAAATGATGCAGGTAGATGGGATTATGTAAAATGGAGAATTGCAGATGTATTCAGTGTATTGCCCTTTCTGCACTTTATTCTGCAGCATGATCAAGTCAATGTTTCAATGTTAGGCTAATATAATAATACAAACAAAATATACAATACTAGAATTTCGCCGTTCTCGCGTTTCGCGTTCTCTATCATAGGCTAAACTGTGTTAAGTGGGACACATACACGGAGCGAATGTTAAGGTGGTTAGTGCAAAGTGCTAGGTTTTTACGACAAAGGTACCTCTCACCTAAGACCAGATAGGCCATTATCAAATTCCAAACAGATTTTAACAATAATTCTGTCGTATAAAACGATACTTAGACACTCTAAAATGCAATTCTTATCCAGCCATTTTATACTATTGGAAACTAGTTGAAGTGTGGTTTGTGTACAATTCCTAGGCAAATCTACTTTAGTGTTAATATTTGGGCACAATGACATAATATTGTTCATCTCCTTTCATGTGGCATGCTAAGCGAGATATAAGAAAGTGGTGGCGAAGGCTATGAAGGAGGAGGCTGAGAAGGGGCTAAGTGAGTTGAGAGAGAATCCAAACAAGGTGTATAAGATTGTGAAGGCAATGAAAAGGGATGGAAGAGATGTCGAAGGAAGATGTATGAGGGGAAGTGATGGAAAGTTGAATTTCAGTGAGAGAGATAGAGGTAGAATCTGGAAAGAGTTATTACGGAGAGAATCATGAATGAGGAGAATGAGTGGGATCAGAAGGTGGAGGCTGATGTGGTGGAAAGGCCAGTTGAGAGGGTCAGCCGGGAAGAAGTTGTGAAGGCAATCAGAGAAATGAAAAAAAAGAAAGGCGGTTGGATCCTCGGAGGTGAGTGTTGAGATAATTATTGCGAATGGAGAGATAGGGATTGGTGTAATGATGGAATCCGAGAGTGTTAGATGGAGGAGGGATGCCGGAGGAGTGGGTAGTGAGTGTGGTAGTTCCATTTTTTAAAGGGAAAGGAGATGCAATGAGTTGTGGCGCATATAGGGTGTGAAGTGGTTGGAGCATGCAATGAAAATTGTGGAGAGTGTTCTAGAGAATAGGATTCGGACGATAGTGGAAGTGGATGAGATGCAATTTGGGTTTATGTCGGGAAGGGAACGATATAATGCAGTGTTTATTTTGAGGAGGTTGCAAGAGGAATATCGAGCTAAAAGGGAAGAAGCTGTATACGTGTTTTGTAGACTTGGAGAAGGCATTTGATAGAGTACAGAGGAAAGTGATGGAGTGGGCGATGAGGAAGAGAGGATACCAGAAGTAATGGTTAGAGCAGTGGTGAGTTTGTATGAAGGAGCAATGACAAGAGTTAGAGTTTGGTCTGATTTGTCTGCATCTGAGGAGTTTGAGGTGAAGGTGGGTGTGCATCAAGGTTCTGTAATTTCGCCGTTGATTTTTGCAATTGTGATTGATGTAGTCACGGAGAGTGTAAAAGACGGTTTGATGAGTTTTGCAAATGGAAAGTTTTTGAGAGTAAGGGTCTGAAGGTAAACCTTGGGAAGACAAAAGTGCTGGTGAGCGGGGTGGAGAGAGAGGTGGTAGTGAATAAGGTAGACCCATGTTGCATGTGTGGGAAGAGGGTAAAAGCAAATTCAGTGTGGTGTGGGAAATGGATTTATGGGAGATGCACAAAGATGAAGAGAGTGACCCCAAGTTTGGCAAGAGATTTTATGTGTTGAAGATGCGAGAAGGGTGCTAAGGGATGGTGGAACAGGAGGAAAAGTTGTGTGAGGATGTGGAATCGGTGAAGAAGTTCACGTACCTGCGGGACGTTAAATATCATCATAGCTACAAAATTGCAGACTGCACTCTTACTCAAAAGGTAGTCAGTCTGCAATTGCAGACCCTGTTACTTTGTGACAGTTGAGCACTCTATGACTGTCTTTCAGTATAGACAACTCTGGAATGCGTTGGCATGCTGCTTGACACCATAGAATATAGATAACTATGTTCTAATGGTCTGTCTGAGCGCATCCACCCATCTCCATTATTCGCCTGATGATCCCATGTGAGGGTGAAACTCTGAGTAGCGACAGCTATTCCAGAATGTCTATCATTTGAAAATTTTTTATAAGCTCTTCCACTATGGAATTGAGCACTCTTACTCAAAAGGTAGTCAGTCTGCAATTTCGTAGCTATGATATATATATATAAATATATATCGCTATCTCCTGGCTTAGGGCGAAGCGATCTTTTCATATTCACTCATTACGGCGTTAGGGGGAAATATCACCTTCCCCTAACGCCTCCCTTTGTATTGCGATTTATTCCGTCAAAAGATATGAATATTAATTTATGCAAATGAAGGATAATCCTCTAGAATAACAAAGGATATGAATATTAATTAATTTAAATAACTATAAGAGCTCATTATAAACTAATGAATTATACATGATTCCCCCTAACGACTATATTAGCGAAATATATATATATATATATATATATATATATATATATATATATATATATATATAGTGCAAGAAATTGATGTACTGGACGACCCATGAATAAGCTATTTGCGCAACACTATATATATATATATATAAAGAGAGAAATATTGGACAAGCGGACGTTGCAAATACTGAAGCACGAAAGCCAACGTTTCGTCCGTTAGGCCTTTGTCAAGGCTGAAATGAAAAGAAAAAACGGAAAATGGGATAAATAAAAAGGGAAGGTTGGGACAACAAAAACTAAACCACAAAACAAGATGCAAAAGTGGAAATTCCAGAGGGAGGAGATGAAATAAAATGAAAAAAGTTTAGCTTACCAAACAGAGAGGTGATGAGCCTACCGGTGACACGGTATGATGTGAATGAGTGGTGAAAATGAATGGTCCAGAAGAATCAAACGAGGGCGTGAGACAAAACGTGAGCAGGGAACACGGACGTTGCAGTTTACCACAAGAGTTAGGTATTTTCTACCTTTCGGATTTAATATCCTTCATCAGGCATCTGCAAAAATATATATACAACATATAAGACAACCATAACCTGGAATTGATAACTATGCGTGATATATGAAAAGGCCTAAATAAATGCCGAAACAAAACTATTGCGATAACGTTTGCAATGCCAGGCAATAGAAAAATGGAAAAATGAGCTAAAAATAAAATGGGTAGCTTACAAAATCGATGTTAATGGATGTCCAGGTTTTTCATCCATTATATATATATATATATATATATATATATATATATATATATATATATATATATATATATACTACAAAAATGACAACGAAAATGTACCATCCCTACCTTGGACTTGGACTCGAACTCACACACAATTTAAAATGGTCATTTCAAACAAATATCATCACATTTTCTTCTCCAAAGAAATTTAAGCAGAAGACCTGGAGCTGTAAATCATCCTTTTCGGGCCCACATACAACATCAGATATTCACAGAGATTTACATGATCCGAAGTGGAAGTGCCAGATTTGTCACAGGAAGTTATTAAAAATTGCTATGTATTACAGTAACGTTACTGGCAACACTGGAAAATTGAAGGCTGAGGCGTTTCAACATGTTTAATTATCATACCACTTGCGAACGAACTCTGTTTTCAATGCAATTGATGTTTTGCGTGAGCGATTTTATAGTTTCCCAGATAATAAGTACGCCAAGCCAAACTGCTCGTCTTGGAGTTTTGTAGGTGCAAAAAAAAAAACCAAACAAACAAACCGGTATCGGCGTGATGTATATTCATATATATCAGGTCCATTCGCGTCCCATTCAATGCACTGGAGGAAGCCTCTTTATTTGCAGAGTCCATGCTACAATGTAGTAAATGGAAAGTGTTCTAATATGGCTTCCTTACACAATTTCAGTTGTGAAACCTGTAGCAGCGAAGATTATGTCCTATTTCATATATAGATACGTAGGCATTGACATGGGAAATTGAATACACTGAATTATCATTATTGCGAACATAATTATACCACGAACCTCCAATCAGATATGCTAGCAGAATTCAAATTCAACCATAACACTGCTACTGTTTGGCGAGCGTTTTTTTTAATATAAATTATTCCACAAGAGTTTGCCAAGACATGGCGCTATATCGTATTGCATGTTTCATAGTAAAAGCAATCAGACGTGGTCGTTCATATTTCCTAAATCTAGAAAAATCGGGATTTTATGTTAATTCTGAGGAATGTACCAAACAATTTACCATACAGAATTAAAACAATAAAAACTACGCATATCGGAAGCATTGCTCATACAAGTGTAGAAAAAGAGGTAAGACTCAACTCTCATCTAACAAAGGCTTTTTTGTCAACACGCTTTACCAAGGGAGGGGGGATTACACCCTCTTCGGCAATTTGATATAAAGCACCCGATGCTTATGATTGTGTTGCCAGTGTATGGCCCTTTGTATGGATATAGTTCAAAATAAGTGCCAATACACCTAAAATGACGTCACAATGATGTCTTAAAGTCCGCGATGAGGCAAAATTGTCAATTTCCAATCACTACTGTGTGTCTCCTTCAAACTCCTTGAGAGGATGATCCTGGCCCGGCTGGAGCCCGTCGGCGAACCCCATCTGCCTGTCGAACAAGCAGGATTTCGCCGTGGCCGAAGCACTGTCCACCAGATTGTAAAACTCACAATGATATTGAGGAAAGCTTTGAAAAGCGTCGTAATGCAGGCGTTATCTTGGTGGACCTTACTGCAGCATATGACACCGTGTGGCACCAGGGCCTGACACTCAAGCTTCTCAGGACCATCCCGGATCGTCACCTTGTACAATTCATATGTAACATGCTTGCAAACCGTAGCTTTATTCTCAAGACCAGCGATGGGCAGAGTAGTCGTCTGCGTCGTCTGAGGAACGGAGTACCACAAGGATCTGTACTGGCTCCCATGCTGTTCAACTTGTATATCAGCGATCTACCTCAAACAACATCTAGACAATAATTATGGCTACGCCGACGATCTTTTTTTTTATTATTTATTTCCTGTACTTGGTTTTGATGGGGGGGGGGAGAAATTATACACAGAACCATCAAAACCCGCAAACATACATACCAAACCAAAAGACATTCATTACATTGTTGATACAGAATTCAACTCAGACAAGAGGAGAAAAAAAGGCAACCAATTGCGCGTTTAAAAATAAAGCCACAATCAGACATTTTCCCCAATTCAAAAAGCCCATTCTGTCTCTAAATTGCATGTGTTAGGTCATATCAGCGCCTTATACTACTTTTCTTTGTGAAAAAACGGACACTTAAGCCTTCTAAAGCGGTCTTGAAGATACCTTTTAAGACTGTGACTAAAACACTAAAAAAGTCTGATCCCAACTTTAATTAGTAGACAAAGCATAAAAATCAATTCCTGAAAAATACGGCATGTTACGCTAAGCCGCTAACAGGGATCCCTATAGTTTCTAACACACGAGTGTAAAAATAGACTGATGATAAATAGGGGTGCGATTTGGTTACATATACTTAAAAAACACCACACAAAAATAGATAAAAAACATACCGGAAATACTTAATTTGCAAATGCAAATTGTGTGCCCGCAGGCGGAGTGCCCATCTCTCTATCATTGGCGTTTGGGCCAGACTCACTCATATAATGTTACTGTGGGGGGTTCGCCACTCCTCCCGCACAGCGAGTCTGTTTTGCATTCCCAGCATGCAATATAGATATGAATTAATTCCCAGCATGCAATATAAATATGATATAGATGCCCTCACTGACGATGCTACAAAACTGAAAGACAGCTACTTCGAATCTGAGCCACCTTCTAAATCAGTTGAAGAAAACTGGTCCTTCTTTCGTTGTGGATTACAACGTCTTATTGACAAGCACATTCCCACCAAGCTTGTGAGACCATCCAGAGATTTACCTTGGATGTCTAGAGACTTGAAAAGACAAATTGGGAAGAAGCAGAGATGGTTCAAGAAAGCTAAACACTCCAAGAGCAAACGTGTTTGGGAGAAGTACAAGCTGTTCTAAAAATCCGCAAAACATAGTTTTCGTTATGCATACTGGGACTACATAAATAATACGCTCTGCCCAAGAATGGAGGAAAATCCCAAAGTCTTCTGGAGATATATTAAGTCATTAAGACGTGATAGCACAAGTATTCCCGCACTTAGAGACAATGGTGAACTTATCTCAGACCCAGGGAGCAAAGCTGAACTGTTGAAAAATTACTTCAAGTCAGTCTTTACACAGGAAGACATAACATCGATTCCTGAACCAACTACACCAGAATTCCTGAGATGCCAAATTTTACTGAGGAAGAAGTATGTAAACCTGTAGAAAATCTGAATCCATCAAAGGCAGTCGGTCCAGACGGTTTACCTTCTAGGGTGCTGAAATTACTTGCACTCCAGATTTCTCCTATATTGACCTTCAACATGTCGCTACAACAAGCCCAACTGCCACAAGACTGGAAACAAGCACATATCTCCCATATTTAAAAAGGGAGAGAGGGTTGATCCAAAGAACTATCGCCCAGTGTCGCTGACCAGTATATGTTGTAAGGTCCTTGAACATATAGTACATAGCCAGATATCAGATCATCTTGATTCCCACAACATACTCCACGATAGTCAACATGGATTCCGCAAAAGGCGATCCTGCGACACCCAGCTAGTTTTCACTACAAACGACTTGACTGAAGCATTAAAGAAGAATAAGAAGCAAATTGATCTTATCATCCTTGATTCAGCAAGGCGTTCGACGTTGTTCCACATTGCCGTCTTGTTCACAAACTACGCACATACGGAATCAACAAGAACATTGTCTCTTGGATCAAATGTTTTCTTTCTGGAAGAACACAGAGAGTTGTACTTGAAGGACAGATATCTCCATCTCAATCAGTTGATTCCGGTGTCCCACAAGGCACTGAACTGGGACCTCTTTTGTTTTTACTTTATATTAACGACCTTCCAGATAAGTTATCATCAAACACCCGTTTATTCGCCGACGATTGTTTAGTTTACAGACCGGTTTCAAATACTGAGGACGCGAATGCACTACAATTGGACCTCGACAGACTTTATGAATGGCAGGTGAAATGGCAAATGCGCTTCAACGCTACGAAATGTTATGTTATGAACATAAACAGATCTCGATTGGATTCTCCTCGTACCTACAGACTTGGAAACCAAGAGCTTCAAGTCGTCTTGTCTCACCCATATTTAGGTGTCCAATTACAAAATAATATGGAATGGGAGACTCAGGCCCCTAATGTAACATCGAAGGCCAGTCATATGCTAGGCCTATGAGGAGAAATCTAAGAAACTGTTCCGAAAAAATCAAAGAAACTGCTTACTGTACTCTGGTTCGTCCTCATGTCGAGTACGCTTCTGTGGCATGGGATCCATATACCAAAACTCATGTCAACAAAATAAATAAGATTCAAAGAAACGCAGCTCGCTTTGTTAAAAACAACAATGACCGCACACCAGGGACAGTAAGAAAAATCCTCAACGAGCTTGAATGGCATCCTCTAGAACTTCGCCGTCAAATTGCCAGACTCTCTCTTATGTCCCCTTATGTACAAAATCAAAAAAACCTTGGTGGAGTATCCCAGTACCGGTACCTACCCCCTGTATCCTACAAGGCCTCCGCTATGCAATAGCTGCAACTACCATGCCATTTAGTCTTCTCAACATCTATAAGAAACTCATTTTTTGTTACCACAAACATATCATCGACTCTCCCAGCATATGACTTTTTAAGTTAACTGCATAACTATTAGTTTATAACCACCACAACCCCCCGCACCTGCTTGGCTATTATGCTCAATTGATGAGCACAGCCTAAATCGAGCAAAAGAAGCAGAAGCCCTATGCCGGTGTATAGACCATGTACGTGGACCAATAACCAACTGTTATAACAAATTCTCTAGTCCCATTGGGGGCTAAGGGAAAACAAGTGTAAATTCATGAAATTATTACGATCACATACTGTCTGTTCCCGCACCCATAAAACTGGCACATTTTCTTAAAATATATAAAATTCACCGCAATTCTTTTTCCAAATATCATAGACCAATGGATATGTATATGAACTTCACAAACCCATGAGCTAAAGATATACAATGGGCCCGGTATGCGGAGCAATTGTTATAGCCAGGTGTTTACCACCTCCACGATTCGGGTGTGAGTGACAAATACCCGTCCTCTCTCACAATAACTAACCATTGTACAATATAAAATATAGGCGTTGACACAAATTCTTCTAAAACGCGGTAAATTGACTAGAAATGAAGTAGAATCAATAAGTACGGATTTATGTTCTGCACAAAGTTGTTAGGTCAAGCTTGCCCAGCAACATTCTCTTATGAGTTTGTTCATGTTTCTTTCCGTTTTCAATAAATTATGAAAAACATGGCAAAGTTAATTGAACACAGCACTATAGAAGCTCAAGATTTACTTATTATGTGACGAGGTTAAGTATTTTGTCCTGAAAAGTACAAAGTCTAAATTGGAGAGCGGAAACACTGAAATCTCTTCAGCTGCGCGACAATATAACAATGGTCCAGCACTACCAGATGAAGGGAATTTTACGTGTTTTTCTACACCGCATACCGGGCCGTTGAAATGTCTTTATATCCTTGTTTGCTGAGTCTTGGTGTATCCACTATATAGTCACTGATATGGGGAAATTAAATGAGTGTCATTTTTATTATTTTTCAGAAAATGTGCCAGTTTTAGTTTGTGTAACAGACGATTATTATGATTTAAAATTAATTATGACTTTACACTTGGTTTCCCCTAGCCCCCCGCTGGAGACTACCAACACAGCATAGAAGTACATGTCCCATCGACTATTAGAAGTAATATCGTCCGGCGTACTCATAGTCCGGGAACAATGGTGAACATAGGACCAGCAATCGATTCGTTGACTCTTCACACAACATTCGTTTCACGCTTTACTCCGTTTTCGTCTATGGCCCCGGACTAGGCTCCTGCCGACTCTATCTGCTTTCACCCGCGTTACCAGTTTATACTCCTGGGTGGAGAAGAGGCAAGCGAGTAAGTGCCTTACCCCCACGTGCACAATACTTTGGCGACAGCGGGGCTCGAACCCACACCTTATGTTTATGAGGCGAGCGCGTCCGCTGCACCACATGTGCAAATCTTAATTAATATGCGCATAAATGATAGCCAATCTTTTTGAAAATGGTACTTTCCATGTTATTATACATTATGTATTTTTTCTAAGAACATATTCTTTTTTTATTTCCTCGTTTACCATACGTATGTTCGGTACGGTACCCCTGACCCTGCAGTTATATATGATCCATTTAATCCAAATTCAGGCAATTTTGTTAATATCGTTGTTCATTTAAAAGGAGAAGCCCTAACAAATCTGCTCTGTAGTTTATAGAAATGCGTTATTCCACATAATCCTTAGACCACTTCTCAATACCTTGTCCCATATGATCTTTCACATGCCTACATCGGCGTAAGGTGTATAATACTCTCCCGTTCTATCTTCAAAAGGACAGACATCATCAATTTCTCACTGGTTTGTAAGAAAGTATTGGTATCACACATCTATTGTTTATACTAAATGAAACCTTGCATTTTTGTTTCAAATAGTACTTTAAATGGAAGTTCGTTATTGTAACCATCGTTCGTTTTATACATTGTCCTAGTAGCAGCAGTACTCCACTTTTCCCTTTTAAACCGCATTTCTGTACTGTTCCTTAATACAAACATTATATATTGTTTGCAAGCCTTTTGTGTCTTTCAGGAGAAGTTCAAATGGAAAGGATAAAAGGGCGAGTTACAGTGACATTATGTTTTTGCAATGTATAGTTGATCTAATAATCTACTCATACCTTCATATGTCTTAAAAGATCCACCTTTTTTATGCCATACAGATTGACAAAGTCTTCATAACTATACATTTTACCTTTTTTTCAGAATCAATTTGTCCCATTTTGAAATTACATATTTTTTCATCTATTTTATATCAATCATTTTCCCAATAGTTTGCTTAAAATTTCCTCTATGGTTTTAGTTTTATTTTGTCTTACGAGAGGCCCCATGAATTTAAAACATCTCTCCAAAACAAATTTTTCCTTTCACTATAAGAATGATTTAATAATCCATCGTGAGAGACAATGTTTGAATTGAAGTAGACATTTCAAAAAGTTGGATTGCATTTGGTATTTACCCATTTCTAATTACTCTCCGTATCCAAGTTATTTTGAGGCCCTGAAAAGTTCCCAACATCAATCATTTTTGTTCCTCCTAACGCTCTGTATGATATATTTTTTTCCGTGTCTTTATAGATAGAGTAGGGCTATACTTCTTTTTACCTATCCAAACCGCGTTTGTTTTTGCTTCATTTGTTTTACACCAATATCAAATTATTTATCAATGCACTTTCCAAGCGTACTCAAGGGGATTCCGGGGTACCATCCCATTTTAGGTTGTATCATCAGCGTCCTTGAATATTTTTACTTCAACATCCCCAATTTTTAAACCTTGTATACTGCTGTTTTTCTTAACAATAATTGCCAAATTTCAGCACATAGTAAAAAAAAAACAAAAAACAAAAAAAAATATAGGGTGAACAAAGAATCACTTGGCGGCAGCCACGTTATTTGAATATTTTGGTTTGGGACCATTGAGTTGAACACATGAACTGTTACAAAGGGGTCGGTGATAAATGTTTTTAATCCATTTTTTAATAGAATTTCCAAAGTTAAAGTATCTAAGAATTTGAAAATAAAATTATGTGAACGAATTCGAATGCTTTTGCAAAATCTAATAGAAGCATCGGTCCAAGTATTTGGTTTTCTTTGTTACTTGTAAGTATCTAGCATGATCTGTATATTTTCTCCTATGTATCTTCAGGTAGGAAACTTTTGATCATCATTATTAATTTTGAGATACTGTCTGTATTTATCTGCAATGACAGAAGAAGCGATTTTATACGCAACATTAAGGGGTGATGGGTCTACAATTTTTCAAAAATGGCGCGGCTTTCCCCTTTGGAATAAGTGTAATTATTCCTTGTTGTTGCAATCAAGACAATTTCTCGTTTTCGTAAGCGTAATTTAAAGATCTTATAAGAAAATATGAGATATCCTTCCAAAAGAACTTAAAAATTAGACAGAGAAACCATCTAAACCGGGTGATTTGTTATTTCATTTTTTCAAAGCCTTCAGGACTTTCATGGTATTCAAAAGGACCTTTTAAAACGGGCGGCGAGATCGTCCTCTAACGGATTTTTATTTGTTCTACTCAAAGAGGTTCTATATAGATAAGAGAGGTAAAACGTTACGTCATCTTTAGAAAGTGATCAGTCTCGCATGTTTTGCCCGCCACAAAGAAAACAGAGAGTACCAACAATAGAAGCAATGGCTGCCTCCGCTTTCTTCCACATACTGTGGTGCCGTTTGCATATACACTAATCGGTAGTGATACAAATTGATGTATGGTTAGAGGTGGCAGGTGTAATAATAGTGAACCTGCATCAATGTGCTCAGATACTCTTTTTCCCCAATGCAATGCGCGCTAGGTGAAAAAGATGTAGTCATGAGGCGGTTTGATTAAATCAAGACGGACTGACGGTCATTTCCTTAGTTGTGTGGCCATGGGTAGGACAAAAATATAACCACCAAATAGCACCCAAATCCAAAACTGATATTTTGCCGGAGTTATAGAATTGACCATATGTGTGTGATAACAAGCACCAAATAATAATATTCCGTGCAATATTCCCAATGTCAGCGACCAGCACGGACGATTGGTTTTTAATGGGCTTCACCCCCTTGGTTCTATAATAAGTTGTTCAAAACGATTTAGGTCTATAGAAAAAGTTCCTTCCAAATGATGGTAGAGATATGGGCGGAGTTTGGATTTCTTCCATTACTCAAAGTAGGGGACAGAAATACCCAGGAAAATCTTCGATGTCTTCCTCGAATACAAAAGAGATTGGATTGAAGAAAATGGCCAACTACAAATAAAGTAACATGTTCGTCCAGGTCAATATTACTTTGTATTTTATCCTATGGATGCCTAGTGTCTACCCCAAATTGGATTTTAAACATTGCCTCAACAAACATATCATAAAATTTAGAAGGTCTTTTCAGACACATGTGTTAACAATGGCAGAACTGTTATCTTCACGGATTCATGGAAATCAGCTTTCACTGCTTTCACTGAAACGATTCCTGGATTAGTTTGCGCTTTCTTGAACATTCTATGGTTTAGCTTTGACTATTGATTGGACTGTGAATGGCCCAACCGCTCCGGGTTGGCTATCATGGCTCTAGCGCACATCATACCACAAATACACGGACTAAAGCTTTATCAACTGGATCTATAAAAAAAATAGTATAAACGGTAACTTGGTTGTTGTATAACGCCTTATAGAAATTTGAAAGTTCCATCCATTATCAATTTGCTGATCATATAATGTCTATTTATTTAACGACGTGCTAACGGTGATTTTTCTTTTATAAATTTAAAAAAAATTGGGACGGTTTCTCTCCATGTTCTACCCATTAGCTTTTGATCTAACCATTAAGCCATCCATTTTATTTCCTAAATCTGTTAATTCCGTTTCTTATGAAGCAATCGTCTCTAGGTATGTTTGGCTGTGTAAGTTGGTTTCTAGTTCATGTATTCTATTTCAAGATATTTTCACGTTTTGCAGATCTTTACCTTTTCGTAAATGTATATGATATTTTAGACATTTTATTTCCATACCAGCACTTCGAAAATAGTTTGATCACTTTATCTGTACATTAAATCATTAATTGGTAGTTTTGTAGATTCTTAGGTTATACCGACTCTCCCAAAAAAAAAAATATACAATCAAAGACTAATTTTTTTGGCCAAAAAAATAAGTTCCTCTCAAGTTGTATAGTTATTTTAGGAGTGTCCAGCTTTCATGAGATTTTTAGTGAGTGTAATTGGGGGGTCTGGTTCAGGAGTTATGGCTAATTATCACGAGGACAATTGAAAAAAACATGTTGGACAGTTTCGGCTATCCTGATATAACAAAGGTACATTGAAAATCACCTTCAAGGCATTCTTTATCTTGAAAATGAAAATAAAAAGTAGTATAAGTGCTGCTTTCTTGTTGATATAACATAATTTATAACTTTATAATGTCGGCAATCGCTAATAAATACATGTAACTGGGAGAAATTTCAATTCCAACAGGTCTTCTTGTCTCAGCTTTACTCCCGGATAGCAGAAGGTAGAATCATAAAAAACACCCTTGTTGAAGTAAAATGAGACATTTGAACACAACAATTCTTTCCTTTATGCTCTTTGTTGAATTACTGCTTCTCAATCATATTCCTCCTGGCATCTTTGAGGCAGTGGGGAACAGGGAAGGGTTAAATTGGTCCTCCCATTAGAGCGTTGTCCCACACATTGGTCCCTTAACAGACTTGTTGACTGTTACATTAGTTTCAGCAGTCCAATTTCCCCAAAATTTACATGAATTCATAATTATTTTTCCTCTGAGAGTGAGTCCCCTCAATTTCACCACACATAATACTTTCTGGTGATTTCAATGAAAATAATATATTGATTAGTTATGAGAATGAATAATACATTACCTCTGATCTGTACAATATTCTTTGTTTGTGAAAAGGGTTTTAAACCCCCAATGATGATACACACCTTATACTTTTAGTTTCTTGAACATTAAGGTGAAATGGACCCAATGGTATTCTTATTCCTTTGTGTTCAACTGACAATATCTCCCGCTAAGGGTCCATCAAATTGGATGGAATAAAAGCGAGCGATTTCCGCCCTTAGGAATCTGGTCTAACAAATAAGTCAAATGTACTGGTAAAAATCCACAGTTTATATTTTTTATAATTTTAGTTTGTATGTTTTATTGGACAGTCTGTATATGGGAGAAGCTGCATAGCTGTGCATTATTGTTTTGATTTCCAGTATCTTTAATTTGCTTACTGGTGCTACGTAACAAGGGCCCAGCTCTGAAAGAAGGAGTTATTGAATTCCAGTAACCTCTTCTCTGGTAGACTGATTAAGATCTAAGTTATCGTAGTTTATGCTGAAGACTCAGTTCTAATCCAGGAATAATATCTGTTTTACAGCAAGGATCAGAAGCTCTTTTGATATAGACGAAATCTGAAACGCGACTGTTTTAAAAGGCTTGATTTTCTTTCCACGATATCTGTTGTCTTGCAGAGGGTGTGAAACGAACAAAAATCTACCCAATCATTCTTTCAATCATGAGAGTACTTTCTCCTTTGATTTGGATATTTACATGAAGATAGTTCATATCATCTTCTGTTTGATTCAATGTTAAGTTCCAATCTCCACAGATCAAAAAATGTGGATTGTGAAAAATTCTATATATTTTTAATTTGGATATTTCTATAGAATTCAGGGGAAGTCTTTATTTGGTATAGAGCAGCAGTAGTGTTATTTTGCTATTCTCTATTGATCAATACTAGCTATAGTTCAATATGCCCTTCTAAATTACATTATCGTCATGCTACCGTAACAATCAAACCTTGTATTAAATAGATAGCCGCACCCTTGATTGAGAATTTTTTATGACACTAAAAATACACCGATTTCTCTCCCACATTCATCTTTTAATTTTGTTTCGAGATTTGGCTTGTGATGAGTATCTTGCTAAACAGTATATAGAAATTGTTTTTTTTTTTAATATATATTTAAAACATACTCTTCTTTACAATGATCACCCAAACCTCTAAGTTGATTGACATTATGCTAAAGTGATTGTTCAAAGTCATGTTTAGGATGATGAGAAAAATGCTGTATATAATCAATGCGAGTCAGAATTAAAAAAAATGCGCATGCGTCAACTACTTTATAACCTATTTCATGTATTAGGTTGGACATCGCTTCCAAGAAAGGATGTACCGATCTATATATTAGAGTAACTAGTTTTCGTACAAGTGATTTCCTTAATTACTGTTGTTGCTCTTTCCCACATACATATGCGCTTATAAAAAGAAATATCATGGATATATTGCTGTTTAAGAGTGCTCATATAACATACACCAAGTCGATAAGAATATTTATCCAGTTACTTACAAGGTGCCTGTTCGATTTATGTACACCGTATTCTCTTTTTTACTTGATACAAAAGCGAAATACATACCACGGACCCGTATTTCGCAGGAACTCAAACTGTGGTTTCCTTGATAAACGTGATAAAACATGCTGCATTGCTGAAATTACTGTAATCATTATCATGGGCAACATACAAAAAAAACAGTTTTTGTTCCTATATCACAGGAATATATTGAAACTGGGGACGATCTTGCCTTCAGCTGCGGACCAGAAGTAGAAAGTAATTTACTGCAGAGATGATCTACTTATATCTCAAGACCTGGAGACTGAAGCTTGACGAGCCAAGGCCACCGCTACTGCCTTCACCTCAACACCAAAGAGAGGATCATCATCAGTTTCAAATCAACCTAAATATGGAGCACCCCTTGCCATACAATCCCAACACCAAACTATATGGAGTGAAAGCTTGACCGGCAAGTTTCAGCTTACCTACCGGCAGTATCTTGAGTCCGTTGTGCCAAGGTATCTTTGAGGA
Source organism: Ophioderma brevispina (assembly GCA_023653785.1). NCBI lineage: Eukaryota > Metazoa > Echinodermata > Ophiuroidea > Amphilepidida > Ophiodermatidae > Ophioderma > Ophioderma brevispina. The sequence goes on from JAMKCH010010817.1 coordinate 22,778, forward strand.
ATAACCTCCTGTGACGACTTGCTGGATCCTAATGGGGTGCCAGCCCGGACGACCCCCTCCTCCTCTACGGGACCACCGCCTTGGCTTGGTCTATAGCGCTGTGATTATGCCGGCCCCCAGAATGGTTGCAACTGCAGCCTCACACGAAAAGTGAGACACAGTACTCAACGAGCCTGAGAACCATTACGGTTGCCTCCGTCTACTCTATTCTAAGTTCTACGTGTTTCAGCATGGCACCTGCTTTTTTTACAGTGCTTCGGAGGGGGAGGAGAAACACACACGCAACCACAACTAGTGAATAAGGCCTCTCTCGGCTGGACAAAAAGCACCTGCTTGCAATACCAAGTTAAAGCATCACAACCAGCTCGGCGACAGAGACCGGTGTGCTCTTCGTCGACTTTCTGCGACACGCTGCTAAACCTCCAGGCTCCCCTTTCACATCTTAAGGAATGGAAACACGCCTGTAGGACCAGATTCCCAAACTCACTATAAACTATGACAAACTACCACCTGGTAGTATAATCTCCACGCAAGGAATGGGTCACCTTAAACCGGATTCGCACAGGAGTCGGTTCGATCAAAACAGCAATTATGCACCGATGGGGGCTGTGGCCATCGTCAGCCTGCCAAGTGTGGTTCTCAATCACAGACTGCGGATCAATTCTCAATGAGTGCCCTCCTTCCTTTTCGTCCAACGGTGGACATTTTAACTTCTCAAACCCCAACCAACCACATGAGCTCGCTTACAGTTTACAACACATTTAGCTGCGCCTCATACGCAAGAAGAAGAAGACGTCAGTCAGTTCGTCAGTGCAGTCCGTCAGTCAGTTCAGGCAGTCAGTCAGTCAGCCGCTTCAGTCCCGCTGAAGACGAGAAATGTTTTTCCCGAAAATATTCCGAAATATAAAAGTCAGTACTGAGGATGGTCTTAAAAGTTCGCTTTGAGGTCTACTACTACCATGTATAAGAACCTTGTTATCCAGGAGATCTTATGTAGTCTATTCATTTAAGTCGAGCTGGGTGATTTAAGAATTACTAGGCAATGGAGTTTGATAATTATCATTAGTTATGGATTCACAACAGTACAATGAAACATGGAAAAAGGTAAGTCCAGCCCCCCACTCAAAATGAGGTTAGTTTTGGATGACCCTCGCTAAGTTACTCTAATAAAATCGGATGGAGAAAATGGCGGAGCTGAGATCTGGTTTGCAAAAATCACATGGTGTGCTATCAATGTGAAGTATAAAATCTGTAGGAAAGGAATATCAAAAAAAGTGGTCATGATATGTTATTTTGATCCGACCCACACAAACCCAATTTTAACTATTATTACAGGAACACTGACTGAAAAAGTGCTCGACCTCCATGGGTCCACGGTGCATGCTAGGTCTGCACGGTACCAGGAGCTTGATCGAAAATTTTGGGATAAATACCCTAATTACATGATTGATTGCGGTAGGAGATAAGATCTTCAAGCAGAATGTTAGCTTTAAGGTCTGAGATATTCATTGAGGGGAAAATTACGTTTTCATCTCGCCCTTTTGTACTGGAACGGATGGGACAAAAGTATTTACCGGTATGAAACCTTATAAGCAGGGACACTGGGCACCATTTGAAAAATAGTGCGCCCTCAAGATTTTTCAAAATCATATTTTTGCATGGCTGTAAGTTTTAATACAAAGCCCTCACCGAAATGATTAAGAACTAATCAGCTTCCTTATGGTAAACAGAACTATTTATAATTTTACCGTCGCCGGCGACGTTAAATTCAACAGCCTACGAAAATGGCGTTTTAACACAACACGCACGCCGTATGCATGTTTCCCACTCTATGCACACTGTTCGATCGGTCTATAACCTTTGTTTTTTAATATCATGAGTACGAGTCAAAAATATTCATAATTATACACATTTGTTGATTAAAGTATGGAAAACTTAAAAGTTTGGCCTCCAAGTACCTGGATGTCTTTATCCTCATATCAATGTTCCCTATCTGTTTTGGGGTATGTTATTTTTAAAGTGTAAATATTCTCTGTTCTTCAATGACCAGACTATCATTTGAAAGCACATTGAAATATTCCACATATTTCGGTGAAAGGTTTGCCAGTGCCGCTTTTAATCAAAGAGAGCCAGAGTCTTAGGGGCATTGTTTCTATAACTGCACCTAGCGTGCCACGTTATGACACGAGCGAAGCGTGCTTGTTCTTGGAGTAGAATACTTTATTCATGGATCGAACAACAGAAGTGCACGCATTGCGTAGATCACTGGCATCTAAACATTCCTACTTCATGATTTACACACTGGCCAGATGGTTTGTGGTGAAAATCGTGTTTCTTTTATAAAAAAAATATTGATCAATATGACAATATATTGTGCGGCTGGAATGTTTAATATTTTCCTGAGATTACATTAACATCCAACTACATTTTAAAGCAATCTTCATGTTTCCGGCATGAATTTGCACAGGATATCTTGATATTATGTATTAAATTTTAGTTTGTCATAATAACTTAGACTTTAACGTAATCAAATTTCATTAAACATCGTCCAAGACGGAAAAATGCATTTACCAAAGTGTTGACAGATAGGTAAGATGGCGATTCAAAAGCCCGAACCCCAAAACAAAGAATATAGTTCATATAGCAATGTGTAGCACCAACTGCAAGTCCCTTTATTAAAACCCCGTGTACTACAGCCAGTCTGATTGGCTCATTACATCGTACATACAAGTATAGCCCTCTGGGTAACCAATCATTCACCTGAGAACTAAGGTGTAATTGCACATGCGTGCTGTAATTTGAAAACGGTTGTTTTAGTTCCTCCAAAACGGCAATCGGTAATAATATGCATCTTTTTGCTAGTGTAAAAAAGTTAAGGCTGTTTTGCCTTTCCACCATAAAAAACGCCAAGGCATACTGTAGATTGGAAGCAAAGCTGAGATCAATAACAGCTGGACCATATCGAAAGGTTTGTTTTGGTAGACTTTTCATATAGAATCCCAAGTATGCATGGAGGGATTGCAATTGATTCCGTCAAACGTTACTGCACAACCTCATCGGGCATGACGGAATCAATTGTAAACCCTTTGCTTGGGGACCTTCTATAGAAACGTCTACCCTTTTGGGCCTGAAGGATTTGGCCGAAAATACCCATAGTTTTTTAGCAATTGCCTACAATGACCTCAATGACCCAGAAGATCCTCGATCACTTATCACGCTATTAATTGCAAGCTTTCAAATGACGCTTACAGAACCTTTTGATTATCCCCATACACAGCTGTTTTGACCAGGTAATAAATCTATTAATTTTTATATAAATAATAATACAGCATTTGATATAGCGCCTTTTCCCAGGGTTACAAAGCGCTTACAATACCATACAGGTCAATTACGAATCAATTGTATACCTCATTTTCTTGGGACTCTATATGAAACGTCCTACCCTGTTTGTGCTTGCAAGGATTTGCCGAAAAATACCCATCTATTTTTTAGCAATTGCCTACAATGACCTCAATGACCCAAAATCCTCGACACTTATCACTGCTATTAATTGCAGCTTTCAAATGACGCTACAGACACCCTTTGATTATCCCCCATCACACAGCTCGTTTGCCAGGCAATAATCTTAATTAATTTTTTTAATAAATAATATCACAGCATTTGATATAGCGCCTTTTCCCCGTGGCTTTTTTTTTTTCTTACAAAGCGCTATACAATACAAAGCGACAAAGAACAACAATACAAGAAGACAAAAAATATTAAACAATAAATGTAGTCTTAAGATGCTTTTTTGAACAGAGAAGTGTTCCTGTGAGATTGCGAGTTCGTTTTTGAAGAGAGTTCCAGAGTTTAGGTGCTAGACACGAGAATGAACGATCCCGGCCTTTTCTTTGTACTATGAATCTTGGACAAGATAACGTAGATTAATTTTGAAGAGTAGATATGGAAGCATTCTGTAAGTGTAGCCTGGAGCCTCATCATGAAGAGCTTAATGAGTGTTAGAGTATGTGGAATTGATACGCGAGGAATCCGAAGCCAGTGAGCTCATTATTAGAGGAGATGTGTGTGTGTATTTAGGCATCTTATAACTCCAGGCGTGCTGCTTTATTCTGCCAACTTTGCGACGATTCAGTTCGTGGCTGTAATGCCATTGAAGTCAGGAATTGCCGTATTTCAAGTCGGATGTAACTAGTTCTCTACCTCCCCCCTTTTTTCTTCCTCCGCCCCTCCCACCTTTTTTTTTTTTTATCACCCCCCCCCTTTGTTTGGTCCCACCCTTTACCTTTTCGGCTAGCATGACAAGTATCTTTGTCAAATGTATCTTGATTCTGCTTAAGTTTTTTTTTTATGTTGTTGCAGTGGCTACAATCTTGCCACATAGCCATGACTTGCATGTAATGGCGGCCCTCATTGGCAATCGGCCGGCGATATTAATTCCAGCAACGAGCGGAAATGGCTTGTAACACAAAGCAAACCACAGTTGATTTTCACGGGCCTTTATCTTGTTTGACCGGTCTGTGAGGTACAGAAGAGCTTAAAAATGTAAAACCAAGGTGATTTTTATATGCTCTATATTTCAATAGAACACATAGGCTGATTTCCTATTTGCTCTTATAGGAATTTGAAATTTCCCCATGTTTTTTACAAAAGAAACATTTCTCAGCTTAATCCTTAGAAATGGATATTTAAAAAAAAAGATTTCCCGTAGTGCAAAAAATCAGATTTTCACATTTTGAAATATATCTTGGTTGCACCTGTAAACTGAATGAAAGACGAAAATGTCTGTGACCTCTCCATAATACGACCCAACGGTAAAAAACTTACATGTGCTCTTTGTACGAGCACCTCCGTTTTCTAGTTCCTTCGAACAAATATAACACCTCCTTAGCACCCGACCTCTGATGACTGTAGTGTACCAGCTCTATGCAGTGTGCTTTGTGGTCCTAGGTCACGAACGGCCGCAGCGGTACAAGTTGCAAATCACACATCATGCCTAATTTGGCTTTGTTGTGTTTAATGAGTAAGCTTTGTCCCAGTGTTTAGGGATTGTTCTCGGTTTTTGGGGTCAAATAGGTCACTCTGGGGTCAAAAACCTGAACTGTGCAAAAGTTCAAAACAGGGTCTAATGCCAATCTTTATTGTATCCTAGGTAAACCGTGATGAAATATGGAAAAAGTTGTGGTAACCTTGTCATAGGACCCATGGTTTTGGACCAAATGTCAAAATACGGTTAACATAAATCCAGTTTATCTCGACACAGTGTTGCCCTCTTGGTCTTTGTTTTGGTTGGCCAATCACTGCGCACTCTGCTCGTGACGTTGTTTTCCTTGTGGCTTTTGTGCTGCTTCCTGTTCGCGGCCCTTTTCATCACTTTGTTTTTTCTCGCCGGTTCATGCGGTCTCCCTAAGGCTATGTTTACTTATTTTGCATGCTTATGTCTTAGGCCAACATACTTTCGTGTATGTCTATACTTGTATATTATGAATTAAGGGCCTTTTGTCTACTTGGATTTTAGGGAGAATTAATTGTCCTTTTTTCAAATGCCAATTTGTGTGAGCCTGATAAATTCTTAGACTGTTTTTTGGCTGAATTGATAATATATAATTCATCATTATTCTCTGGCGTGCCCATCTAGTATATTTCATTTGGCCGTTGCGTGTAAAATTATGTCAATTTATACCACTTCCACCTCTGTATCTAGTGGTGTGGAATTTCGCTACGTCATCTGCTGCTTCCGATGTGGAATTTAGGTAGCTAAATAGTAAATGGCAATTGTGTAAATCACTTCTATTCTGGTGTGAAATTAGTGAATTGCAAATATTATCAATTGCCAGGTGTTATTGCCTTGTGAAGGATTTGTGCTAAAATATATTACAACTTTAAAAGTATCAGAAATACATTTATTGTGTCTAACAACATAATCTGACTACTTCATGTTTATTTTTTATCGCAGGTATTTGCTGTTATAGGGCATATTTTAAAATTATTAGATTTGGCTTCCATTTTTGAATTGAAGTAGACTCAATGTTCAATGTGCCAGGCACTTGTTCATTGGGTCCTATAGTATATCTAGTAACTCCATAGTTTGATAATATAGTGTTGAATAGATAATTATCATTTATGGCGACGCCATCTTGGATTTCTCAAAATGCCCAAGGATGCCCAGGTGGCACCCGGCGTATTCTCATTCTATTTTATACACCCTAATCTATCATTTTCCGCAAAAAAATTGTGGTATATACTCAACTTTAGGTCAGGCCATAAACTTGGATTGGACCATATCTCTCCGACTATCAGGGCTGAAACCATTTTAAATAAACTACTTCAAAACCTTAGGGAACAAATCAAAAGATAGTCCTATACGGTATCCATAAATTGGCGAGATGATGTCCCTTATTAGGCCTTGCGTAAGCATGGTATGGTTTATGTATCATGGAACTTTGGTGTGTTTCTTTTGATTTTTATTATACTGCGCGAAAAAACATGGGCTAATTGACAACCGTCCACTGATCTCACGCGTAAACCGATGTTAAGTCTAAAGGTCAACTAATGTCACAGGTAAACCGATGTTACGTCTGAATCCAAGTAGATGTTTACTATCGCGTTCTACTGTAGGTATATGTTGGTCAGCAACACGGAAGACAATTTGATTCATCTGAAGACAACTACAGGTTTTGAAACCTACAAGCGTGAAAAAGATAGATAGACCGAGTCTTAATATTCTCGAGCGTCTAGTCATTATACACGTACCTGTTTAGTCGCGTCGTGATACACATGCATCCGGCCGGAGTAATGATATGTAACATTTGAACATGTGTTATGTGCTTATGAACTGATGTGTATTGTCAATGTTCTAATCTAGTCATTAACAACAGTTATCTAATTAGTAACGCTGACGGATTGGCGCCAAGATAGCGATTAACGTCCTTTTGAACCTCTGCAAGTCCTGGTTTGATTCTACTGAGCAGAGGGCATTCCATAAGCCGACAGAGAAGGGAGAAATGATCTTCTGTGGGAGGCCAAGTTGGCCCTTGGGACTTTCACAGCAAGGTCATGAGACCTGACAGAGTGCCTAATGAAGGATGAGGATCAGGACATAGAAACGGTAAGAGGGCATCGATGGTAAATTGGTGACTGAATTTTGTGGGGTTAAATAGCGTCTCATTTATCCTGCAGTCCAATAAATGGCCCGATTTTCTTCTGGACACTGATTTCCTTCCCTAACGCCGTTCATTTTTAATGTAATCCGTGGAAGAGCAGAAACCGACTACTTGATTCAAACGATGTACTCGGTCCTATACCTAACCGATTTTTGTGGGGAAAAATGGGGAATCTTTGCAACAAATTAACTACGCTTCAGATGATACCACATATGTTTAGATAATGTGTTTTATTTGAAATTCAAAATGGGCGGACACAATCAGGGTCAGTTTTTTTTTTGACTCACCCTGTATTAGGTAGACGGTAGTTGGCAATGTTTTTTTTTATTGCGACCGAGGATACTATTCAGAATAGACCAAGTAAGCTTGAATGTTGTTTACATCTTTTAAGCTTGTTTGAATAGTATTCCTTATTGGAAGTCCTCATAAATAGTTGTCCCAGTCGGTTACGGTATGTTAAATAAGTTGCCTTATTTGTTGCAGTTGATTAACGCCGACATACTTTTTGTAGAGCTTCTCTTTACGATGTATAGACCTAAGTAAGCTGCGTAATCCAAGGTTTACGAGGAATTTCTTTCTGGTTTTCTTGTCGAACGACACGATTTAAGCGGGAAATATTATTATAAATCTCGGTAAACTTATGCATAAAATCATTGTACGCGAGATCATAGGGAATCAATATTTAACACAAAAATCGCAGTCGTGATCCTGATATGATTATATAAATTATTAATTCTAACTTGGTGAATAATCGAGGATGTTGCACATATTAGGTCGTTATAATTTTAAAGGGGCTGATTTAGTGACCTGAAAAACGGGACAATGGTCTGTTATGTCCACAACGAAAATGCCGGATTGAATTTCATGCGTTAATACATTAGTAAATACAGGGTGTCTCAGAAAGAATTACACCCTAACTATAGGCGACCATAACTTCAAAAGATCAATTTAAAAAGAATCATAAACCACAATTATTTTTCAACATTTTAATGTAAACAGCACTCGATTCGGTTCAGTAGTTTTGAAGAAATAAGCGATTATGTAACACATGTCAATGGACACTTCCTTCCAAGTTTGCTCACAATAATGCAGATTTGATGTTAACTACCGCTGATTACTCGTTATCTGTTCAAGCTGTCTTTTCACTCCCCAAAGAACCGGCCTTGTTTAATATTTTGTGAGTTCAATGCCCGGGTTCAATGCCATTTTGTTCGTTTTATTATAGTAATAAACAATTACCGTGACAATTATAACAAAAATCCAACAAGAAAAAACAAAACATGGTAAATAACAAGAATGATCAGCTTTATTAGAAAACAATACTAATAAAATATGTAGAAAATATGAAATATGTTAGTTGAACTAGGGGGTGGCACTGCATAGAATGAATTGAGAAGTTTAATCAATACTTTAACAGGTGGATAAACTGAGCAATAAGATTATTCACAATAGTTATTCAAATTAGACATCTTATTCCAAAAAGATGGTGGATTCTACATTTCAATAATAAAGGCATGATTTGAGTGCAAATTCAAAATTCCCACATTTTAATATACAGGGTGTCCCCAAAAAAGTGGTGCAAGCAGATAAACTCCAATTTCTCCAAAACTGCTGAAGGTGTGATTTTAATTTTCATGGAGGACATTGATTATACTCTTTTGTATAAACTGTGCAAATCCCATGATAATCCGCCTATGCAAGCCAGAGATATAAACGATTATTTAAGACCCTCTGTTTTTCATCCATTCCAATGGGATTTACACAGTTAGTGATTATCGGTACATCAGATAGATTTGGGGGTTCAATCGCGTGCATTGACTAAATGATAACCTAAGAACCTGAAGTTGATATGCTACTAAATTAATGCAGTGCTGTATCCGAACAAATAATCTTACATGATATCCAATAATAATAACTTTTAAGCTGACAATACCCATTCTAAAGGGTTACCTGTTGAAATATTAATTGTCGGGAGTAATGCATGTACATTTAACAGATTTTAAGAAAGCAATGGATGTTGCTGAAATGAAATTCTAGATTCAAGTCAATTGTTAAACTAGATAAATTAATCAATAAATGACAGGTGTGGTCGTCTTAGCTTAGTTCAATGAAAATGAATGGCACGTTCCTCTAATTGTGTTATTTATAAAAACCTTCACAAAAAATGAGAAACTTTAAGAAAATCGTATCTGTTGTGTCATTACACATTTGGGTCTGGACAAAAGATGCCAGGCAAACAGGTTACTGCCCGAGCAAAGGACTTCCATGTCACTAAGCTATTTTAATTTATTTTCTTGTAAAAAAATGTGACATTGTGCCACTCTTATTTACTAAGCTTAAGATATTTATCGCAAACAACTGCAAGGTAGAGATACAAAAATAGACATACGGCAAAGTTTGAACTTGCTGATCAGATTGTTTAGAATGCGGACTGAGCTCAATCATTGCACGTTTATTATTCCTAATGCCTATTTGCCACTTTCTACTCTAAAAACTAATATCTGTGCATTTGGTATTTCCTGAGTTGTTAATATTTAATGGTATGCCATGAATAGAGCAGTACATTCAATGTGTTGGAAATCGCTCACCCGACAGCAGACGGACAAATGATGTTAACTGTGTAAATCCATTGGAATGGGCGCAAAAAAACCAGATGGCCTTTAATAATCGGTTATATCTATGGTTTGAGGTGGGGCGGATTGTAATGGATTTGCACAATTTCTACAGAAGATTATTAATTAATTTTCACCATGAGAATAAAAATCGCAGGCTCAGTGTTTGTGAGAAATCGGGGTTTATCTGCTTGCACCACTTTTTTTGGGACACCCTGTGGTATAGGGCCTACTAGTGTTATATGAAGTACTGGGCAGGAGTATAAACAATTGTATGCCTTTTTTGAACTTGAAGAGTTTTGATTGGTTGACTGACTTTTTACATTAAATTTTACTTTGCATTGGTGGCTGATGGGGATATACAATCTTCAAAAGCATTTTATCAAAACGGAAAATATACACATCTGAATCAATTCTGTAGCCAAACAGAAAAAGGTGAACATTGGTGGTTGAAAACCATTCTTATATTTTTATATGCCACAACAGTTGAATATCAAACTTACTTCGTTTTCAATATTAATTTCAAAGCATATCTATTCGAAAAACAGCTGCCTGATTGATATGACAATTTAAATTAAATGACAAAGGAAATTTGACTGGATTGGTGGAAGACATGGTATTCAATAAGTTGTCCAAAAAGACTGAAGATGTCGCTGACATTTCTTCATTTTTCTTCACTTTAAGTGAAAAAGAAAAGATGTAAAATTTCTTTTGAAAATGTATGGGCAATATTATGTTGAACATGGTGCAAAAATCATTTTTATGATCTTATTGTGTTTTTAAAAAATAAAATTGAAAAAGAAAATAAAAGAAGTATTGATTAGTTCTCGCCCTGTTTGTCTGAATCACTTTATTACCAAAACTTGGTAGAAGTGTCCATTGACATGTGGTACATAATCGCTTATTTCTTCAAAAACTTACTGAACCGAATCGAGGTGCTTTTACATTAAAAATATGAAAAAAATCATTGTAGGTAAGATTCTTTTAAAATTGATCAAATATGATACTCACTTTTGAAGTTATAGTCACCAATAGTTAGGGTGTACTTCTTTCTGAGACACCCTGTATGTTGTCCAGCAAAGAAACAGATGAGGGGGTAATTCTGGTTGGTCTGTCAATCAATGGATACATACTGTGATTGTGAAATACATTTAAGAAATCATTAATTCTATCAATGTTATTATGCAAAAGCAAATCAAAGTTAAAATCGCCTGAAATATAAACCTGTTTATTTTCGTTGGATAATTTAGTAAGACACTGTTCTAAATCCGTGACAAATAAGTTGGTATTAGTCCGGTGTGCACGGTAAATATTACCAATTATTAGATATTTACTAACATCGTTCAAGATTTCAATAAATACAGATTCTGAATTATCATTATCTTCAGTCGAGTGAATAGAAAGTTTGAGCTCATCCCTAACACGATATGAAATGGATTTGTGTAGATAAATAGCAGAACCCCCGCTCCTTCTACCACGTCGAGGAGCATGGATTAAACATAATTGTCAATATTAATTAAATTTGAACAGTCCTCATTAAACCATGTTTCTGAAAGAGTTATCACGGTAAAAACATGATTGATGCCTGAAATAAAATTAGATATACTGTCAAAGTTCTTGTTCATATCCTGCGTGGATTTAAGTGCAAAATGGAAAAATCATCATCACCAAATGAAGAACTAAGAATTTCATTATCAAATTGATAAGAACATTTATTAGAAATAGTATAACTTGTAAGGTTGTCATTTTCATTAGCATTCATGCAAAACATATCTTCAAACTGAAAAGGGTTCAACTTTAAGCTAAGCATTCTATTATATTCAATAGTATTATCAAAACAAAACAAAGCAAATCTGAACTCATCATTATCAATGTAATGATTAAACGGAATTTCAGGTTTGATAGGTAACCAATAATTTGGTAAGTGAACTTCGGGATAGTGGTTGTAGTGGAATTGTTGTTCGTAAAGACATTATTTCAGAAGAACAATTGACAGGTTACATTAGGACATGTATCCTGATAGACGGCACGATACGCGAGGTACCAGTAGCTAATGTCTACGTTGATACACCTTATTTTACAAGTGAAGATCAATCCATGCATGTGTATGAATAACCCTGTTTATAACCGTAATTTAGGGAACATTACTGGTGTTCGAGATCCTGCAGAACCAAATCCTGATTGGACATGTTCAACTCTCCAGAGCCAAAGAGTGATGTCATCAAATGACCTGCCCAACTCTAATTAGTCTGATTTAGGTTTTTCAGTGGAGACTTGAAGTCAACATAAGACCGAAGAGAAGCCATTTAGGGAGCTCGGTGTTCCTGCAACATTTTCCGAAATTGTAACACCCGATTTGCTACGTGAGGCACAAAACAATGTTTGACTTTACGTAAAGAATTAGCCCAAACAGGTGAAGTCAAGCAGTGTAAGAGGGGTAGTACATCTAAGTTAATTTTACACACCGATGGTATTTTGTATAGTGAATTCCAATCCCCAGTCATATATATATATGTAATTTGGTCAATCCTTTCGCCAGATAGTGGTACCAAAGCAATGTCGTATACATGTTATGAAACTTGCACACGAATCTATCTCAGGTGGACACCAAGGTTCTAAGAAGACAGCTGACAAGGCAGGGCATAGGAATAATTTTTGCTGTCTGGAGCATGAAGTTATTCAGGAATATTTTCTGCAAGAAATTAACTGTTTGAGGGGCTTGCCGCGTAGCCCTAGCGGGTGGGGTCCAGGGGCCCGCCTTAGGGCCCCTGGTGGGGTCCAGGGGCGAAGCCCCGGCGGGGGTCCAGGGGGCGGAGCCCCCGTAAGCTCTTGGGTTTTAGCCCCACACCCCATTTCTTTCAATTTTGTAGCATGTTGAAAAGGTTTACAAAATTTTTTTAGCAATGTTATGTAGTTAAAGTCTGACTCAGAGATTTGAAATAATATTTTTTTGTGTAATAATGAAAAATAGTCAACTAGAACTAAAGATAGTAACCTAAAATGCACAATTCCGAAATTTGAGATGAATCGGATTTTTCGTTTTGATGCAGTAAACATTTATGTGTAGTGTTACGTCCCATAGGATACTGTGTATAACAAAAATTCCGGATCCGGAATTTTATAACAAAGTTGTGATTTTCTATATGAAGGAATTCGATTTAAGCTTAGCAATTTCACACAGTGATTAGTATATGGACAAGCATTATGTACATGCAAAAACACGATTTTTTGGGAAATTGAGGGCGCCCTCCTCAGGAAATCTCTGAGTCGGCCTTTAAGCTGAGTACAAAATCATTAAACATGAAGAAACAACATAAATGATAGCTTTTTGGGTCAAAATTCTGGCAAAATAACAACACACTTTATCAGAAAATACTTTGGTACAATTTTACTGAATACTGAGACTGAAGGACTGAAATGAGTCATCAAATTCAAATGACTGAGCTGAGTATACATGCACAACTGACACCTTACACCTTTTCAAACTTCAACTATCATACAGACTGTGAACACAAGTTCCTATTGAGCAATGAGTTGTGTCCAGGTTCTTCCAATTGCAAGGTCATGATACCTAAAAAAAGAAAGGGAATTAAAAACTGTTGCTCTTTGTCTGAAATTCACATTATTTCATTTTTAATTGGTGACAAAAAGTTACCTGTGTGAAATTATTTTTTGAGAAAAATGTAGAAATAATCACTAATTTATTCAGAGTACCCCACACCCTTCAACAAAATGTATGTAAAACATAATGCTGGCTGGTTTCACACACAGAGAATACACAGTCACACTGCATTGTACATGTTGCAGATCGCATTTACCTTAGATCGCCTCATAAAATCGGGGTCCTGTAGGCTGCTGATCGAAAATCGACATTTTGTTTACACAAATATAAAACATGGAAGCATAATTATATCTTATTTTTGGCAAAATATTAGCATGTTAGTAATAAAACACGTACCTTAGCTGCTCATTTTCTGCACGATGCTGGGAATTAGCTGTGTTTGCTGTGTGTGTAGACTTTATCGGAGTCTCGTCTATGAAAGCTTAAAGATAGAGTCTAACTGTCAGTGCGGAACAGAGACTAGGTTTGATCAGGTTTAAACACAATCAGCACGTTGGTTTTGCAAGTCTAGTAATAGCTCGACCAAAAATGCACCATTTTTTGTTTAATAGCATTTTAGCAAATAAAATACAAATTGTAATTCATAAATTAAATTATTTAAGGGTTATATGGAAAATATTAACTTGACTTTACCTTTTATACGCTAAAATTGATAATATCCACCGTGTCATTATTTATGACATGAACATCAACTGTTCCGCTAGAAATTGCTCCACACGGGAGCAGAGGAGGCCAGACACAACAATAATAAACTAATTGATATTGTTACACTAAGTAACCATGGTAACATTTAAACACGTATTATTTTTGATGTGATTTTGTAGAAATCAGAAAATATTTTTTTTTTGATTTTTTTTTTTTAATGCGTCATTTTTTTCTGCCGGCCGTGATTTTTTTCTGGGAGCGGCGCTCCCGTGCTCCCGTGGATTTCGAAGCTCTGTGACAAGGTAACACGTTTTTATTGGCGTGGGGTTCAGCCTGACATCACTAGGTTCTGCCAGTCGTGTGATGTGTACCAAAAGGCAGAGTGCCACTATCTAGTTAACCTATCATAGATGTTCCTTTTCAGCGTGTTGGCATTGATATTGTTGGACCAATTGTTCCCTGTATTGATGGATAGGGGTAATCATTACATTCTAACCATTGTAGATTACGCCACCAGGTTTCCAGAGGTTGTTCCACTGTCCAGTATCGAAGCCGAACGTGTAGCCTAAGCCTTAGTGAATGTTTTAACTACAGTTGGAGTTCTCAAAGAAGTGTTGACTGGTCAAGGCACTCAGTATATATTCAGCTATCTTGAAGTAAGTTTGTAGGCAACTTTCTATTAGCGAAATAACGACAACCCCCTTACCATCCAGCATGCAGCGGGCTTGTAGAAGGATGTGTGATGGGAAACCTCGTGACTGGGACAGATATGTTAACCCATTGTTGTTTGCTTACAGGGAAGCTCCTCAGGAGAGCACAGGGTGTTCTGCCTTTGAGCTCCTATATGGACGCATTGTTAGAGGTCCGTTAACTATTTTAAATGAGCTGTGGACGGGTGACGTAGATGTACCTGAGGCAAAAGCAACTTATCACTATGTTTCGGATCTACAGGAGCGACTTCAACCGACTCGTGAGTTTGTTCCACAGGGTTTGAAGAAATCGCAAGCTAGGTATAAGTCAAGTTATGACAAGTGTACTAGGCCTAGAAAGTTCTCAGTGGGTTATGAGATGTTATTGTTGCTTCCTACTGACAACAATAAACTACTCATGAACTGGAAAGGCCCTTTCCCAGTTGTGGCT
This sequence comes from Ophioderma brevispina, assembly GCA_023653785.1. Classification (NCBI taxonomy): domain Eukaryota; kingdom Metazoa; phylum Echinodermata; class Ophiuroidea; order Amphilepidida; family Ophiodermatidae; genus Ophioderma; species Ophioderma brevispina. The sequence goes on from JAMKCH010010817.1 coordinate 37,957, forward strand.
AAGGTAGGCAACATGGATTACAAAATTGATTTTGGTCATAGGACCAAAGCATTTCATACTAACCTGTTGAAAAAATATTTCCATGTACAGGACACGGCAGCTTTAGCTTACGCCGAGGTTACTGGAGGACTGCTAGAAGTTGTGAGTACTGTTGTGATAGTATAATTATTTTTCTAAGTTAGACTTGAGTAAGGGCTATTGGCAGGTCCCCCTTTCCAAGCGGTTTCCGAGTCAGCCATATTTCTTACAGCATTTGTTACTCATGATGGGCTCTACCAATTTACTACCATGATGCCTTTTGGCTTAGTGTATGCGCCTGCAACTTTCTTTAGAATTATGAGGAAACTTCTGTGTGATTTATACAAAATGTAGAAAACTACATGACCTAGATGATAGTTTGGTCTATACAGTACATGGAATGAGCACGTAGCAAAGTTAGAAGAACATTTTCATAGATTGAAAGAGGCCAATTTGCCCGCAAAGCCATCAAAGTTCTTTATTTGCTAAGAGCAAGTAAATTTTGTTGGGCATACGGTAGATCATGGTTTATTACAGCCCATGCCAGACAAATTGGAGTCTGTTCTGAACTCGCCAAAGCGCCTGACAAAGATACGTTCGTTTTGAGACTGGCGATCTACTACAGGAAATTATTCCAAACATTGCTGCCATTGCCGTTCCATACACTGATAAGACAAAAAGGTGAGTCCAATAGGATAATCTGGGGTGTAAGTCAAGAGTTAGCCTTCAAGATCTTGTAAAGTAAACTAGACTGATTTAGTCGCGTCGCGTCGTGATACGTATGTATCGGGAGTAATGATATGTAACATTTGAACAATGTCTTGTGTGTATATGAACTAATGTTAATGTGACAATGAGTACAGCTTGGTAATTCTACCGACGACATTAATTATTTTGTTTAGGATTTTGGCTATGTGGTAGGGCAATGCTGCCTCATTGCTTCATTAACATTAATTTTAGGGTCCTATCCAATGTATAACAAAAAATATCATGTTAAGCTTTTCTTTTGAATGTGACAGGCGGGAAAACTATATAATAAGGAACGGCCCTTGAGTGAAAGAAACAAAATGTGATTCATAGTGCCCGCATTGAAATCCTTGTGGCTACCCCCAAATATGAATATCGCATCTGGGAATATTTAAGAATGCCTGCCTCCAAAAATGGAAGTGCGTGTATTTAGAGAGGCCTGTATGATATCCAGTCATGAACTTTTTTGCAAGTTACTCAAATTATGTTTTTCTTTCGAAGTAAACATTTCTTTTCTTGATTTTTTGTTACTATTTTGATCTTGTCTTCCCGCGCAATTTCATTTTCTGATTCGATGCTACTTTTCGGATTTTTTTGTCTAAAATTGAATAGGAAAAGTGGTGAATACATTTATATAGGGTCAGGTTTCATAAATATGCATTATATAATTCGTAAAATACGTGATTGATGCGATGAAAAACAATAGAGAATAATATTTGTAATAATTTAGGCTTAAGTGAAATTTCATCATTGAAAACCTTAGTATTAATCATTTTCATCTATTGACCGACCGATGTTTCATAAGATATTTACTAACGTATTGTCATACTTACCCCCTCCCACCCTAACGAAACGGATTACGTTTATAGGACTAAATTGATGGTTTTGCTTGTTCCCTTACACCTTCATGATCATTGAATGATACAGTTAAATATATGAAGCAAAATGAGGAAGGATCAAAAACCTTAATTACCACAAAGAGAATGCCACTTAGTTCACAACGTTATTCTTTTACAATTTCGCACAATAATCTGTTTTTCGTACTATAATTATTCTAGCCCACACTGTTAAAAAAATTTCCGTAATTTCTGGCAGCAGTATTCCAGACATTTTAGGGTAAATTTACAGAAATTTCTGTCAATTAACGGAACTTTGACAGTAAGTTTACAGAAATTTGTCTCATATTACGGAAAAAAAAAAAAATGTGTATTTAACAGAATTTTCGTATATTAAAATTACGGAACCAAAAAAAAAAAAGTCCGGACATATTGCTGCCAGAAATTTTTGAAATATTTCCGTAAATTAACATTTTTTATGTTTTTTTTTTTGTTTTTTTATGTTGATGTTTTCTCAAACAGATTTTCCGTAAATGTACGAAAGGATAATCTGTTTTCTTAATTTACGGAAATTTTTTAACAGTGCAGAGTGTTTTGAGTCAATCCCACAATGCACCAGTTTTGGGAAATTTCACCTCAATAGGGTCATGTGATCACATAAAAATTGTATTCTTAACACATAAAAACCCTGACTTCAACTCTCATTTTAGCCCACAAAACGTTTGTACTTAGGGAATTTTTTGCATGATTATGAAATATATATCTTGTGGTTCTTAAACTTTTGGAACACTTTTTATCCCTAAGTACTGACATGTGCTTAGTACAGTAGGGTATAGGTACATTGTTATGCATCATGGGATTGATTCAAAACACCATCTGATTCTAACCCCAAGACGTGGCGTAATCAGCAAATTGGGTGGGGAGGGCATGAGCTTATGACCATCGATCCATGATATCCCAAATGAGATTGAAAATAAAAATGAAGTTGTAGAAAGTCATGCCCTACATTTCAACCCTTTCTCCATTATACCCCACCACCACATTATTGAAATTTATAGACACACGCTCCCACATCCACTCACACGCCAGACGCGTAAACCTGAACTGTACATAGTGTATTGTAATATTCTAACACATACAGACATTACATTTTTGTTTTACTCGCGGTGCCCATTTTTGCAAACTATACATCGTCTGATATTGCCTTTGCATTTAATTCCTTTGTATGTTGGAGAGAACGGAAGGTATCTTGTCCAGCTCCAGCCTCTTAAATATTTCATAATCCATGGCAAGTCATAGCCAGCAAGGTAGGAATCTGTTTCCTTAGGTACTTGATCATTCCTTTCATCTTCATCTGCCGTCGATGTTTCAGTCTCTGTTTCATATTGTTTACGCCATGATAGTAGACCTCTCTCTTCGGTCGTCCCTGTTAAAAATTGTGCCGATGAATTAACACATTGTACCGAGTGTGATTCTGTTTCGGGAATAATTCTCAGTATTTGTTCATTACTGATTGGAAAACTTAGAATTCTCTCATAGCTTCATTATAGAAAGAAGTCATCTTGGTTGTTCAAAAACAAATAGTACATAATACTAAAAAGGGTTCTTATTTTCAAACACATAACAACACACGGAAAGACATGGGTAATGAGGAACATCACAATGTGACTATTATAAAGCTCGTTAAACGGTATATATTTGCACTAAGACCAACAGAAAGCATGTCACATTAAATCTGGTCCTTATTCAGCTCTTGCGGGCTAAATAGCGTTTATTATCGGTCAAATGCCCAGGGCCACTTGTATTCAAAGGTGGATATGATGTGTGAACATGGACTTACAAAAATGCACCCTAAACAAGTATTTCCACCGACTAAAACATCCCCTAAACAAGTTTTTTGTCTGTTTTTGCTACCCTAAAGAAGAATTTTGGTCAGTTTTTGCTACCCTAAACAAGTAAGCAATGTTAATATACCCTTTATTATCTTGCTTTGCTTTACAATATATTTGATCATTTTGATTTCTGATTATTTGAGTATTACATACCCTAAACACGTACATCACAATTTCAGGGTTAAGAAAAAACATACCTTTTTCCACATTTTGCTGTTTTTGACACCCTAATCAATGTACGCGCGTACATCGCCTGTTGAAAAAAGAGACCCTTTTTACGCGTTTTCTTGTTCACGCATTATATCCACTTTTGAATACAAGTGGCCCCCGGGTAAAAATGCAACAAAACCATACTGTTCCATCTAGTTCTTCAACTACAACAGATCATTCTGCGTGATATTTACTTTTTACAAGTATTTGGAAGCAGAAATGGTGTTATTATGGTGGCTACCATACCCTTTTGATTGTCTAAAATCGAACGCCAAGGAAACCACCACAAACATTCCAGTTTGACATAAGACAATAATGAATTTGATTCAATTCAGGAATGCCTTGGTATAATTAAAGAGAAGTTTTTAATAATACAGATTACGTCTGAAAACATTATAAATCTATCACATTTTTATGGCGTTTTTGCGTACCAACAATACCTTATATGCAAGCTGCTACCATCTACTTTGTCGAAGGGAAGAAATGACATTGCCCGTTATTACCTCGCTGTGTGACATTTGACCCAATTTCTATTTAACCCTTTCACCTACTTCACAGCAAGAGGTCACTTTACATTTTCTTATTTGACTTTTGTTTCGAATTTGGACCTCAATATGATCTCAAATGAGCACTTGCATGCTGATCACTGATAAAGATTATTTTACATCCAATAGTCACTGGTCATAGCTTATGCATTGACCTCATAACGAGAATAGGTTCATATGAAGAGGTCAACATTTTAGTTCTAGCAAAGGTCTACAAAAGGCACTTTTAATCTTTCATTCATATTTACACTAACACTTAATATTTTGACCCTATGATCCCACGTGTCCTAGACCCCTAGCGACCGTTGTCCAAGTCAAGGGTGGGATCGGTAATGCTTGCAGTCTAGCCGCTAGTCGGATTTCTAACGGGCTCAACATACAAACAATCAAACACCATTATTTTTTCACTCGGCGTATTTCTCACCTTTACCAGTTCATTGTACTGGTGTAATCATTAGTTTCGAAAACTTGACTCTAATCAAATGCCCTTATTTTATCGGCTAGTTCCTAAGCCTGGTTTATCTGTTTTATTTTAAAATGATAACAAGGGATAAAACTAACCTGTTGAAATCGCTCCTTGATATTTTCAATTCCAATAAGGAAACCCCAGTCCCATCAAAGTTGAGAAACAAGAATGAAAAGGTTCCTTGAGGAATTCAGATCAACGTACTGAAGATTAGAGATCCCCACTGCTGTCACCATGCCTACAAATATATTGAAGCGCCATCACTTGATTGCAATTATTGCCATCCAGATACATTTCTTAGCGAACTTGACAAGGGTAAGTTGTATAGATGTCCAACCTTAAAACCTTGAACAATCATGTAAAGCAATTTAATTGGCCCATTTCATGGGATTGGCTTTTTAGGGAAACATTTTCGCGTAACAATACAATGCAATTTTTTGAAATTCTTCCCTTGGATAAGTTTGTGTTTAATAAAAGTAAGAATACAACCTAAAACCAAGCCTTAATAGGTAATTATGCATATCAATGTTGGTTCGATGAAGACCCATAGAATACCAGCAATGTAATCAACGTTACGATTGGATTGGACCTTGAGCGAAGGCCCGTCCCCCGAGAAATTTGGCAGCTTGAGAGCTGAAAGTCGCTAAATTCAGCTTCTTTAGGCAACAATTTACTGAAAAGGAGACCTTAGAACTGAATTATGCCTCAACTGGGGGTCTTGGAACTGCTGGAAGAGACGCGAAATGGGGGGGACCTTAAGGCCGCACATACCCGTACCTCTTTCCATTGTCATGGCCCCCCCCCTGGCACTCGTCTAACCTTTTCTGGTTCATATACTTCTGAACACCACTCCCTCACACAACATGTTGTGTGTGTGGGGGGGGGGGAGTGGTGCACCGATCAGTTGCTTTCATTTACCAATGTACAGCAGAGTACTCCACCTATAACAGAATTGGTAGAGTAGTGAAACCGCCGAAACCTTTGGTGAAGAGTCCGAGTAGTACCATTGTAGCCCCTGCTAACTTTGACAACCGTTCGAACGCCAACCTAATAAAAAACAGAGCAAAATCAAAACTTCATATCCCCGGCTGACGCACATTGTATATACATGTATGTGGCAGCCCGAGAACACAGTCATTGAAGCATTATAGTACAATAGGATGATGTCTTGAAATTTAAATGACGGCAAAAAATTAGTTGCCTACTGACTCTAAGACCTAAATGACCTTGAGACCTCGCTCTCCACGTGTGTCTCCGAAATACAGAGGGCCTACACAAATACCAAACCCTAAACCCATTGAGAGATATATGCTTACTCTATTCCCCACGGGGGTGTCTAGAAGCGGGAAAAGTAGCAGAATTTCAAGCTTGTGTAACCTGACCTTTGTAAATTATGACCTGATAGATTTTCATTTTCATTTTAGAGTCCTTAGGTCTGAGTTAGATTCTCATGTTTTTCGTGTACATAGACCGTGCGTGACATTTTATTCAAAAACATAATAAGTCGAAGACAAGCATTTAAACTGTGTATTATATGAAAGATAATTGTCATAGAATTACTTGCGGCTTAAAAATTTGAAAAAATTAATGACATTTGGCTGAAAATCCAAGCCTGACGCGATTGTTATTTGGTGCTTACATAAATAGAAGAAAATTAAGTGGAAGATAAGCTATGAAAGATAATTGGATAAGGATTACTTTAAGACGCCAAAAATTGAAGGAAAAAAAAACGTCTTTGGTTTTAAAAGCCACAAAATTTAGGAAATTGGTCAAAAATTTAAAATGGTGGATATGCAATAAATGGATCAGGTACGAACCCTGTGGATTGAAATAGGACTGCTCATTTTCATTTGTGAGCAACACTGGTATCCAGACGGACGGTATACGACGAAGGACGTACGACAGACAACATCCCCTATGACTAAAGCCAGGGGGATTTTGGTCTGCATACAAAGAAGCATTTACGTAGTCGGTTGAGATCAACTAAAACTTTTTCTGAGAAGCATAGAGAACCTATTCCCTGTTTTACTAAACCTCAGCGAGTTAAATACCAATAGAAGGAGATAGATGCATAATGCATCTAATCCTGTATAAAATGTTTATTTACCAATCATATCAGCACTTTTGCATGCCTAGCCTTTATTACAAATGATTAAAGTACATACAGTTTAAATAATTCAATAAATGTAATATTCAAATGAACATTCTACCTTCGTGATACCTATAGCACCAATGTTTTCACTAAATGACGTGCTGCCAGAAGAAGTTCCAAATGCCCCGCAAAGAATGCAACCAATACCTTCTACTCCAATGCCTCTGTTGATGGCATGTTGTGGCGGAGGAGGTGCACCGCATAAACGTGCGCATGCATAGTAATCTCCAACAGATTCAACCATCGATGCAATTATGCCTGCCAAGATGCCGAATACGCTTCCCACTGATACTGTTGGTCGGCCCCATTGACCTATGCGAATTGCAAACACATAAGTATTACAATTGACCCAAAGCAAAATAATTACATGTATTACAAATCAGAACTAAAGATTGCACTCCTCCTGACCCTTTAAAAACTTAAAACTTTGAAATATTTACAATATGTACCAAATATGACGAGGGATGTTTCTGTATTCACAAACTAACCCCGTGTTATTTCGAAATGATCCTTCTTTTTGGAACAGCCCACCTATTGAATTTAGAAGTGCAAAACTTATCCGCATATTTAAATATTTAATTGAAATTGAGTACGATAGCGATACATGCCCAACGCCTCCCAATTCAATGCACTTGTATATTGTGGGGGAGTTGTATATAGTGGGGGACTGTAATGCACACATTCTCATATGAGTGTGCAAATCTGGATAAAACTGTGAATTTTGGTACACAAGTACTTTATGCATTGATAATAAAAAAATTGATGGAAGCCCTTGCCACACCTCTTTCATGGTCCCCAGCTTGGAGTTCAAGGTTATACACGGGTAAACAATTTAAAATGTTCCGATTGTGTTGAACAGCACACCACGATGTGTGTCTGGTTGCAAGGATTCCAAAAAGGTATAGTTTATACTACCTATGGCCTATAGTTTTAGAATTATGGGGTTTACACTGTAAAATGGTGAAAAAGTCGATCTTGGTTTGTACAGGGGTCAAAGTGGGAGGGGGAGGGGGGTTTACAGGTTTGTACAGGGGGAAGACCCTGTCTTACTGGGTGCTTATGTACTTTGGGGACGTACAAGAACACATTTGACCTATACCTATCACACCAATGGTAATAACATTTCACGATATACCATATTTACTGCCATTATACCTGGATATGGCACAGAGAACCAAGGTGCTTCCTTGAATACCTCGGAGTTTCTATCAGTACGGGCAGCATAACCGCCACTGTTCGGGTCACTAGGAAACACTTCTGTTTCTGTTAGTATTAGGCATATAAGCCAAGCCGTTAAAATTGCCAATATTATCTGAAACAAATGTTAGATTTTGTTATTGTAACTATTTCGTGAACCACTATAGACGGCAAATTGCTACATATACAAAACATCAACAACAACAACAATAATAATAATAGTTTGAATGCTTTTAGATCTACAATTGGATCTATACTTGTACCTGTATATCAGATTAACATGAAAGGATCGTAAAAACAACAAACAGAAAAAATAATCTACATTTACTGACAAGTAGCGTGTCAACAGGCAGTTCTCGAATCACTAGTGTCGCCTATTTCCGTTATAGAGGCATACGACCTATCTGTGTGACCTCTGACCCTCCCTGCAGCAGCATAATGTTATTTATAGTTGACCTGCAATTACAATTGCAAAAAAGGACCTCAAATAACCTTTGACCTTACCAAGACATAGATATTTCTCGGACTTATGGTGTTCAGGAAAGAACCATTGAAAAACATCCCTCTCTTGACCTCTATTGACCTGTTCTTGACCTTGGTATATGACCTTAAACAAATTGCAAATATTTGTAAACACGTGAAGGTCGGGGTCGGCCATAAAAATAAAAATGTGCATTTTAGAACATTATCTTGGTCTTATGTTGGAATATGCGGTTAACATGTTGGGCGACATATAAAGTTCAATAATAATAATTATAATACCACACTTATTTAGCGCAAACTCAACAATGTTGTCTCAATGCGCAAGGCCATTATTAATAATAATAAGGCCAAGCAAACGAATAAACCAGTTGATCGTCCCTGCCCGCTCCGATTTTGGACGCCGCACCGTAAAAAAACACACGGGCTTTTATAAAGCGCCATCAAGATCACAGCGCTGTTGCCTATTATTATTACGCTGACATCAAGAAATCGTCACAATCATTTCGCTTCACCTAGGTCGGAAGCCGGCCCAGCGCACAATCCTATCAGCACTTATAGTGTAATATCGCTTGGGTCGACGAAGCCCAAGTGCACAACACATTGGCCGCAGCGGGGTTCGAACCCGCAACCTTCAGATTATGAGTCGGCCGTCATATCCACTGGACCACATAATCCATCAAGAAATCGTCAGAATCATGTCGCTTCATTTAGGTTTGCTGCTGGCCAATAAGCGCACTGCCTATTAGTACTTAGATTGTGATATTCCATAAAAGCTCCCATATTTTGCTAGGGTAGACGAGGCGAACACGTTTTTTGCAGCGAGGCTCGTACTGCGCTTTATCCGTTCTCAAGATCGAAAACCATTAAAGCTGAAAAAAGCAACTCCACTTGAAAGGGCCATCGTCCGATCGCTAATACTCTCTTCCCCACAACCTCAGATTTTCCCGGAAGTCATCAAATATTTGGTATATGAAGATACTTATCTCATTTACTATGTGAAATCTTAGGGCTTAAGGATGATTGGCTTGGATGATTTGAGTGAAGACGTGCCCCATTTTAGTCGACCAATACACAGTACACTACGGGTTTACAAAATCACGTTTTGAACTCTCACATCAAAAGTTTTGAAATATCGGCGCGAAACATTACAGATGGGGTTTTGAGGTGAAGGCTATTCTATCAAGATTGAAACTTTACATACTTAAATCGGGCCCTTTAATCCTTACGACGAAAATGACTAGCAACCTAACCATCACCACAAAAAAGAGGTAGCGTTTGTCTTGTTAGATCTGGAGCAGTTTCTCACTAAACACTTGTAAGCAGGGGGCTGCAGGGGCTCCGCTCCTTGATTGTTGAAAAGCGACAAAAATGGCATTTAGGGATTAAAGGATATGGGTTACCTTTATATATTAAAGGGGGATGGCCCGATTTAAGGATATGAAGTTTTCATCTTGATAGATTGTGCCTCCTTCCAAATCCCCATCTGTAAGTTTCGCGCCGTTATAATTCAATCAATGTTTGATCAGAGCTAAAACGTGAATTTTTAGCCCCTAGAGTAACGGTGTAAAATTTATATGGGTCGACAAAATGGGGCCACGTCTTCGCTCATAACTTCCAAACCAAACATCCTTTGGCTCTTAGTTAGCTTTCTTCTTCTGATACCAAAATGTTGACCACTTCCGGTAAAATCTGGGGCTTCTAAGGACGAGGCTATTAGCGATCGGCCATTGACCTTTCAAATATATGAATAAACGTGCGAGGATGATGTCGTAAAGGGGTCATTGGATAACACTCTGACCGTCCCACATCAAAGAGTCATGTCCTCTTTGCCATAAAGACCGGGCGCCTATCCGCTGGTCCGAGGGTTTTTGCCTTGCCTTCGCGCCAGCACGCGCCTCCGGCTAGTCCCCTGTGTACAGACCTTGTTACTGTAATTACTCTATGGGAATATAAACTACCGGATACTATCAACTAAGGACCAACCACGTTGGTCTGCGAACCTCTCTGATTTCCCCCCCTCCCCCCACCCTACGGACTTTATAAAACCGAGTCTTTGACAAAGACTACTCCGGCTAATCCTGTCTCGGTTGACTAGACTCATCTCCCTCTCTGCATCCGTATTGTATAGTCCATGTCCCCCTTCTCCCACCGAAAACCAGCTAGAATTTTATGGTGACGATTCGGTGTGTTCTAGTGGAAATTTATTCACATCGCTGGATTTATACATGGCGACTTTACGGTCCAGAGTGTATGGGTGGCGGTTTATAGGGTAAGAAATTGTCTTTAGTCGCGTGTCATGCATTGATGTGATTTATGATTTCAAAAGTTTATTTCAGAAGAACGCGAATGGAGATGTGGCACTCTATAAAGTACAGGTATCAACAGGACCGAACATTTTTAAAGCCTAATCTATTTTGATTCATTTGGGCAAGTAATTGGACGAGGCTGGAGAGTCATCGTCTATAAAGAAACATGTCTTTCTTACAGCTAGACGTTTACGACCATGCAAGCCGATCTAGAAGGAAGTCGTATACACGGTCGTTTTATTACTATTCGGCAGCTGTACCGTCTACCGCAACAGCTAATGCACAGTACACACTGAGCTAGTAGCAATGCAATAGCTGCAAGATAGGGCTTCCAAAGTACACAGTTATTAGGTATACAGTGATATTTCTGCTCTATACCTACACCCTGTAGTCTGTAGTTGCCCACTAGGTGGAGAGAATATGGATATGGTGTAGAGAGTACCGGAGTACACGCAGCTACCCCGCAGTTACTACAGCGTCATTTTGAGAGCAGACAAAAAGACGGGGCGCTGATATTTTCTTTAGGAAATCATTATGAATTCGGACAGGATCATCAAGAACACCCTCTAATCATGCACATTTAATTAAACAACTCCAAACTATAGCATAAAAACTATCTCCTAAAATAAAACTAGACCGCAATACGTATGCGATGAGAGCGGTGCAAACCCCATAGCTATCGCAACGATGCAGAAGATGCTGCCGTGTACACTACTTCGAATGATGCGGCACCCAAATTCCAGCCGGCGGGCGTGTTCGGTTAGGTTGGGTGGTGAGTAATCCGCATTATCGGAAAGTGGTAGTACTACAATGAAAGAAATTGGCCGGATAATTTCATCCAAATACTCACGTCAACTACGGATCCGTCCCCTGAATTATCACTTACCATAGATGGCGCCCATCTGTGATATTTATCATAAAGGAGGTAGCACGACGAAAGGTTCTTACACTATTAACGACGGACAAAAAGAACTTCATTCATTCGTTCTAAACTAATTCACTTCCCCCCGCGGACCAGCCTAAACTCACTGGAAATTTTACTGTATGACATTCTTGTTCGCATATTCCTACGCACGGAATGGCCATGCGATAAAGATATGTGAAAACAGGTGATTAACCAATTGTTCTCGAACGTATTGAAAGGATTTATGTCGTGATTTTAACATGAGTTCCGGAGGAATGAAAAACGGTCTTCTTGGCCTTGAAAAGGCAATACTGTTGATATCGGTCATATAAATGGAATCATACGCTTACCTTCACAGATCGCTATTCCCAGTGGAGACCGACTCATATGCCGCTGGTTCAAATAAAGAAAGGCAAATCCAGAGCGGTTATCGGTCCTTGCAAGGACACACACCGGTCATGGAAAACGAAGAATATATCCCTACTTCTGTGGGAAACCAACAACCCCAACTGCAACACCACGCTGAAACAAATCGTGACCGAGCACCCTTGAATCTGAAACCAAAACGGAAAAACAATTGTTAATCGTCCAAGATTGGATGATTTGACCCACACCAAATTGAAACAGAAACATTTTGGTTGTTAATATTGTTACAGCCCCAAGAATGAGCAATGATTATTTCAATTTGAGTAAGCTTAAGTCATTAAATTAGCACATTTAAATAGTGTAACTTAATTCTAAATAACATAATAAAAAAGAACCTGGTTTGTGTGCATAATGGGTGTGTGTAAAGCCCTAGAAATAGAATGAAACCAGAAGATACTTCGAAGAGCTCAGAAAGCGGGGAAATTTTGGAATGTATTGGTACACTAGTGATTTTCATTAGAAGGCAAGGAACATTCTGGATGACCTAGATGTGCGCCCATACGTATAACAGGCCCAGTGCTGTGTGTGGGTGATGCCTATGATGGCTATGAACAGTCTAATATGGGAACATTGGAGCTAAATCCAGAATGATGATGTGTAACTGACTATATTTAGACATGACTCATACAGATAGGACTAGATCCTTCTAGGAATTGTCCCTTGTGAGATGATATATAAAAGCCCTGGTAGAGAAGATTGAGGGTAGAGTTATCACAACATCATACTCAACGGCAGAGTTTTCATAAAATCGTGCTCCCAGTTCTTAGCAGAGTTTCCAAGTTGACAGTGGGTGACCGTACTCACAGTCTAGTACTAGTCCCCTATAGTGGCATTGTCATAGTAGTCTCAGCTCCAGCAGTTTCGTCCGATTGTGTAGGCCGGGTTCGGTTGTGTATTCCGTGGCCTCGATTATCCAAGGATAACAAGCTACAGCACTTTGGACTTTATATTAGTCGACCTCCGAGCTTTGGGAGTCATTAGGAGCTGGTTTTCTTCAGTAAGGACAAGTCGGCGGGGATCAGGGCCATATTGGAGATTGGAGTTTTTGACGAATGGACTATTCGCGCCAGGACGCTGTTTGCCAGAGTTCGGCGCATCATTAGATTAAGTTGAGATTCTCGCTTGAAGCCCGCTGTCGCGGCACACGGCCGACGGTAGTAAGAGAAGTAGGGTTCATAGTAACATTAACATACTTTAATGTATAGATAATCATTGACTAGTGATAACTAATCGATGTTTGAATGAGATTGATATGTAAAAACAATTAAATAAATACTTTGTTTTAAAATTTTGTAATCAAGTTTACAGTGTATTGTCTAGTTGTTCAGGAGTTTGAATTCGTAGTTTTGAGGTGGGTTGGGCCTTGGTCAAGGTGACAGTAAAAAATGGGGGGCTCTCGTCCGGGAAATACACTGGAAAAAAAAAACAGTTAAAAATTTTGAACAAATTTGATTGTGTGTTTAACCTTGATATCGGTTTGCGATATTATTGTTATGTGACAGAACAGAAGTGTGTGCATACACGATGGCGTTTACCGCAGCGGAGTTTATAAAGATGTGTACGTGGGAAGAAAGTTTGATGTGCTCCAAAAAGCGGATTAATGGATTGGCCAAGTATTATGGGATGGGAAGTAGGACATTCCGATGAGGCAACAGGACAGTTAATTAACAATCAGTTGATAACCCATCTTGTGGCAGAATTGATTTACTAGAGGAGGGATGTTTGGAGAATTAGTTGAAATTTCAGGATATGGGTCAGATAGGGGCTTTGAAAATGAAACAGTTGGAAAAGCAAATGCAAATAAGAAGAGGACAAATTGGGCCTTAGAACAGAAAAGTTAAGACCTGAAGAAAAAGAAAGAAAAGATAGGTTAGCAATGGAAAGAAAAAGAAGGCAAGATAAGGTTAGCAATGGAAGAGAAAGAAAGGCAAGCCAAATTACAATTAGAGAAGGAAAATGATAGATAAAGGCCACTAAAACAGCAGGAACTAGATGCCCCCCCCCCCCCCCCCCCATTACAAAGGGAAAACAAAAAGAGAAAGATGACAGATTAAAAATGGATACAAAAGAAAAAGAAGATAGGTGGGGTCAAATGGAGGAAAGAATTAAGTTGGCAGAAATTGAAGCCAACACAAAATTCGAAAAGAAAGTTAGAAGAAAAGGGCACATAGGCTCCTCACACTCAGGTTTGATGACACAAGGAACTCAAAAGTGGTTCCACATTAGGGAAACGAAGTTGACAAGTCTTGTGCACTTCGAGAAGATTGCCGAAAGTATGAAGTGGTCCTAAAGAGCAATGGACAACATTGCTTCAGACTTTGTGTTTATTGGGAAAGCTAGAGCGATCTCGCATCCCTATCAATTGATCAGCTGTGCCCCGCGCATCCACCACTGAAGTAGGAAAGCAGTCTATTCTTAACGGCCTATGAGTTAGTGCACGAGGCGCGTATAGGCAAAAATTTCGGGCGAAAAAATTGCAGATCCAACTCATGTAGAGTTTGCTAAGAGGTCAAGAACAAATGTTGGATAGGTGGCTCACTTCCAAGGAAGTGATGAAACAAACGTAAATCAACTTAGGAAGTTTGGTTTTAATTGGAAGCAATTCAAAAACAGTGCCATTAATGCCGACATTTTGAAACCTCATATGGATGAACGCGATATCAAAGATTGAAAAATGCAGCAACAATAGCAGATGATTACGCCCTCACACATAAGTTGAGGTCCAGCAAAGTACGGGTGGGCCTAATAAGTCAAGGTAAGATACAAAAGAGTTGTATTCAAGTAGGCCTACCAAGTAGATCATTCCAAGTTCATGGTACTTTCAAAGAAGAAAACGTTAAGTCAGGTTCCTCCCGTCAGGGGAATAAGGGTCTTTAGATGCCAAACCAAAGTCAGGGAATGGTTTTAAGTCAGATATATCTTGCACATATTGCAAGGATTCAGGTCATTTTGGCAAGCTTGAAGTTAATGGGAAAGCAGATAGCCATGAAGCAGAAGTCTGCTCCCCCAGGTTGTGCTGTGTCACTTAGACCACAGGTAGTTCCAGGCTATTAAACAGAAAGATGTGAGTCTGAGAAGGGTTAGGGAAGACCTTTGAAACCATTTGTTTTGGAGGGTTTAGTGTCCTTGATGTGACAAAGTTGATCCAAACCTATAAAGCATTCATGCGTGCCACATGTTGTGCCCAGTCCGTAATTGGATGGGGTCATTGCCCTTTAGTGAAGTCAGCAACAGGTGAGAATGCTTGATCCAAGGTTAGGTATGATGTTATTAGTGTCCTCTTCACAAGGTGATTGAAGTCTGATTTGGTCTCAGGTCAGTCATAGTAGGCGTACGTAGTAAGGCCTGAATTCCAGTCAAAGGTGGTAATGTTATTAGGAATGATTTGGCAGGGCGGGAAAAGTTTACATCCCGAACCAATGTTTTACCCCACCATCCCTGCACCGAATGATAGTGAGGATAAGAATAGTACAGTTTATCCAGCCTGTGCAGTTACTAGGAGTATGGCTAGGAAAGCCCATGCTTGAAGCAAATAGTGATAGAAGGAGGAAGACCTTGCCCGCATTAGATGTTATGGGTAGGACAGACGGTTCGGTTCACTTGGACAGCTAAAGGTTCTTAGGAGTGTGTGACCAGGTCAACTTCCCCTCTCAGGGGGGACAGGTTCTCCAAAACAAAGAGTTAGGCCCTGGGCAAGTGCATAGTGGGGAGAGATCCCTTAGTCATAACAAGTGAGTTCTTGAACAGAGCGAATGATCCTGCCAACAGAGAATCTAGTCAAAGCGGCATAAAACCCCTGCAGGAGTTGCGGATGTTACTGTGTGTTTTACAAAACACAATGTGTGTGATGAGGGAAATGGAGGGCCACATGAACCAGATGGACTCGGCAAATGATGAGTGGAAAGTTGTTCATTCAGTAGTTGTTGCAAAGGTTTATCATAAGGAGGTCATCAGCATGCCCACGATAGTCCTATGGCAGGGACATTTTTAGGAGTCAAGAAGGCACATGATAGGATTTTGAACACTTTTGGGGACCTATACTTCGAAAGGATGTTTCTGAATTACTTGTGTCTTGTCATACTTGTCCAACGTCGTTGGCAAGCCTAGTCAGAAAATCACGCCCCCGATCCTCTGAAACCATACCGGCGTTCGGAGAGAGCCCATTTAGTAGGGCATAGTTGACTGTGTAGGACCTCTTCTCGGACTAAGTAGGGTCGGGTAATCAGTACCTATGACTATCATGTGTGCCTCTACAGGTTCCCTGAACCCATACCCTTAAGGAATATTAAGGATAAAACCGTATTGAAGGCTTTGACCAAGTTTTTCACTCTTGTAGGCCTTAACTAAGTCAATTCAGTCAGATCAGGGTTCAAAATTTTACATCTGGCCTATTCAGCAAGTGATGTAATGATGGTAGGGATAGAACAGTATATGTCCGTATTACAATGCCGGAATCCACAAGGAGCCTTGGAAATATTCCACCAAACTCTAAAGATTATGATTAGGGACTTACTGTTTGGCATTTTGAGAAAGACTGGGATGAGGGGGGGGGAGTTCACTGTTATTGTTTGCTGCAAGGGACGCAGTTCAGGAACCTAGTTGCAGTTTGAGTTAGTATTTGGGCGTACAGTTAGCTGGGTCCCTTGAAACTCTAAAGGAGAAATGCTGATGATGATTGTTGAAACGACACCAACCTTTTGGACTATGTATCCAAATTTAAGTATAGGCTCCAATAGGGCAAAGAAATTGCCGGGGAGAATTTGAAGCATGCCCAGACCAAAATGAAGAAGTGGTATGACAAAGAGCAAGAGTAGGGTCTTAGGCCAGGAGACGAAGTGTTAGTCTTGTTTCCCATCCCTGGACATCCACTGAGGCCAGATACCCTGGTCCCTATACAGTCGAGTCAAAGGTAAAGAAGTTGACTACAGAGTCAAAACGCAAGATAGGCCGTAAGAGTAGGCAATTTATGCCATGTAAATATGGAAAGAGTATGTACGTAGAAATGAGGATGGCAGTTGCCAAACCCAGTGTGCTCTGTTAAGTATTGCTGATGAAAGTGCCATGATGACAATCATGAATCTGAAGTTGTAAATCATGCAAACAATTGATGACAAGCAGATTGACTATCACTCAAATTCCAAAATTCAGATGTGCTCAAGATGTGGATACAAAACTAGGCACTTTCCAGAAAAGAAATCAGTGTGAAATCAAGCAGTAGATCATGAAGTTGAGGATATTTTTCCTGATGTCCCTAGTCGAACCACTGCTGCTTATCATGATGTTAGTGGGTGATTGTGCCCCAATAAAAACAGCACCCTTACAGATAAATATTATTGAAGAAAGAAACATTCTCAACAGAGAGATAGATGACATGTTAGGAAAATTCAAATAATTGAGCAAGCAAAAGTGAATGGAGTTCCCCCTGTATTTGGTTCCAAAACCTGATTGTTCCTTAGGGTTGTGACAGATTTCAGAAGGGTAATCAATGTTCAAAGACTGATCATTTCCAATACCTTGTATTGATGATTGCATTGACAAAATTGCCATTCAAGTATGTCAGCAAGTTTGACCTTTTAAGGGGTTTGGCAGGTTCCCCTTAATGATCGTGCAAAAGATTTCGGCATTTTGCACGCAGGATGGGCTTTTTCAGTAACGGGTTATGCCTTTCCGGTATGAAAAACGCACCGGAAACCTTCCAAAGAATGGTAAATCAATTAGTTGCGACCTAGAAGGCTGGAAGCCTTATGTTGATGATTTGATTTCTACAGTCAGTTCGTGGGACAACACATTGGGCAGCTACATCACTTGTTTCAGAAGATGTCAGAAAACAAATTGACTGTCAATTTGGTCAAGAGTGAGTTTGCCATCCAATGTCACTTATTTCGGGCCACTGTAGTAGGTCAAGGCAAGGTCAAGCCTGTCCAGGCTAAAGTTGAAGCAATGGAGAAGTTCCCCACACCAAGTACCAGGAAAGAACTTCAGAGATTCTAGGTAGGGCTGGATATTACAGGAAAGTTTTGTGCCAAATTTCAGTGATTGCAGCAGTCCTTTGACACATTGCTAGCAAAAGTCAAATTTGTTTGGTCGCAGGAATGTGACATTGTTTCCAGAACATCAAAGCCATACTGATTTTAGTGAACCAGTTCTGAGTGCACCAGACTTTCAAACCAATTCAAGGTGGCCATAGATGCCAGTGACCTAGGGTGGGGGGTATTATGCAAGAAGGAGAAGACGGAATATCGTCTGACCACCCTATTTCGTATTTCTCCATAGAGGACAAGACCAAAGAAATTACCCACTATTGACCCGAGGAGTGTCTTGCGCTGATTTTGGCATTAGGGAATTTTGATGTATATTTGGGCACCACAATGCAACAGATGCTTGTTTTCACAGATCACAACCCCCTCACCTTCATCAACAGGATGAAAAAACAAGAATCATAGGTTATGGGTGGATGTTTGACCTTGCAAGAGTAAAACCTAGACATCCGAACACATCAAAGGCAAAGTTAATGTGATGGCTGATGCCGTATCCAGAATTGTGTAGTTAAGTCCGACACAAGTAAAAGCTTTTAACGGCAATGTTACATGTGAATAAGTTATGGATAGGAAGTTAAGATATGACGAGCCTTAAATAGGGGTACGAAAGTTTGCTTTCAATCAAACTTTCTTTCTTAAGGGGGAGGATGTTACAGCCCCAAGAATGAGCAATGATTTATTTCACTTTGGCAAGTAAAGTCATACTGCACATAAAATATTGTAAATTATCTAACTAACCATCATAATAAAAATAACACTGGTTTGTGTGCATAAATGGTGTGTGTCAAGCAAATAGAATGAACCAAGAAGATCTCAGAAGAGCTCAGAAAAGCGGGGAAATTTCTGGAATGGTATCTGGACCTTAGGGATTTCAATAGAAGCAAGGGAAAATTCTGGATGACATAGATGGCGCCCTATGTATATACAGGCACAGTGCGTGTGTGGGTGATGGATATGAACATTCCTAAATGGGAAAACATTGGAGCTGCATCAGAAATTATGCTTTGTAATGGACTCTATTTAGTACATGACTCATATCGAGAGGGGATAATCCTTCTAGAATGTTTGAGAGGATATAAAGCCTGGTGAGAGAAGATGAGGTGAGTATCACAACATCAGTCTCCAAGGGAGTTTTCATAAACATCTGCTCCAAGTTATTAGCCGGCGTTCCCTAGTGGCAGTGACAGTAATCACAGTCTGTACTACTCTTTTTTCCCTATAGTGGAATTGTCATAGTAAGTCTCAGCTCCAGCAGTTTCTTCCGATTCCGATGTGTAGCCGGGTTCGGTTTGTTCGTGGCCTCTGAGTTACCCAAGGGTAAACAAGCTACAGCACTATTGGACTTTATTTAGTCGACCTCGATCTCGGGAGTCATTAGGAGCTGGTTTTTCTTCAGTAAGGACAAGTCGTAAGTGACACGTCCAACTATTGGAGATTGGAGTTTTGCGTTGGAATATTCGCCAGGACTCTTCGCAAGTTCGGCATCTTAAATGTAATCTCGCTGCAGCCGCGTCGCGGCACACATCAGGTAGTAAGTAGTAGCTCCTAAATTAACAACTTTATGATAGATAAATCATTGATTATTGATACCTAAATCGATGTTTGAATGAGAGTGATTTAAACAACACAATTAAAATAAATACTTTGTTTTAAAAATTTGAATAAAGTTTACAGGGATTGTCTAAGTTATCAAGGGTGTGAATCCCGTTCGTTTTGAGGTGTTTGGTCTTGGTCAAGGTGACCGTCACAAAATACTCTGAAATAGTCCAAAAACTCTTATTATTAAAGTCAGACCTGCACAACGGTGATCGATTTTACAATGCATATGTATGCCCCGGTGTCCGGCCATCGGTGTTGATTAAGCGGGCACAACCTCGGGGTGATCGCAGCTGATCAATTAATGAGCTCATTAATCCAATATACATGATCATATATGAGCGCGTGACCAAATCAGACCAATGAAATGGATCGGTCTCAGGGTTCCGATAAGTTCGATACGTGAAAAGATTCATCAAGCGAGCAATATTGGCGATACTCCTGGCATATGCGTCAGGCTTGAGGGGTGAGCTACTGTGGCATGCGAGTGGACAATAAAATGCGAGAATTTGCCGACAGGTTTCCCTTGCCTGTATCATGAATATGTATTTGGTGGGTGTACGCTTGAGAGACGTCGGTAAGGGTCCACGTCACTATTGGTTCGCCTATAGCTGAAACAACATACGTTTTTCCAGGTTTTTTATCAGTTAACGGGATGATCTACGCAAACGACCGTAGACGTAGAAACATCGTTGAGGCAGAAGTTTTCAGTCTTTAATATTTGAGTTCGACTTGCTCATCCGTTGTATCTCTGGCCATCATCCAAGTGTTAGATAAAAGGCTTTTATATGGTCTGCCAGTGTTGGTATATGAATTCGGCAGGCTTATTGTGCCCCCACCACTATACATTCGGCAGGCTGATAAATGTAAAAAATGCAGTCACTGGCACGTGTTGCTGATCTGCCAGTGTTGGTAAATGAATTCGGCAGGCTTAATGGGCCACCACACTATACATCGGCAGGCCGATAAATGTCAAAAAATGACAGTCACTGGCGTCGATCCTAGGTAATATAATATAGTACACGGGTACACATAGATCAGGTTCAAATTTGTTGTGATCTCATGTAAGAAAAAAAAGATGGAGGGTACACATAGGCTTAAACTTTGTGTGATCTCTCGATAAAAATTTTTTCAGTTTTTAATATTGAGTTCGACGGCTCTAGATTAAAATTGAAGAAAAAAAATTGCAGTTGTAATTTCAATTTGATAATCTTTTCTAAATTAGACTTCAAAAATCTAGATTAACAAGATTCCTTTCCCTGAAATTATGGAGTTCAGGTTTGCAAATCATATTTGACAATAAAAAGCTTAACATTCCTTCTCTTACAAACATATGACATAGGGGTAAATAATTGTCACGAGAGTATTAGAATCACCCCGTAAATCGGTCCAAACTAGCCACAGCAAGTTGAGGAAAGTTTTAATGTGGCAACAGATGAGGCTCTCAAAAATGTATATCATAGCGGTCTCCCCAAAATAGCCACAGACAAGTTTGAGGTCAGAGTTTAATGTGGGTAAACGATGAGGTCTCAACAATGTATACTCCATAGCAGAAAAAAACTTGGGGCTGCACGAAGTACTTAAGTTAAAGGCAGTCACTGGTGTCGAATCTCAGTACAGATTGTGTGATCGATCCAGTACAGATGGTAGCGTTCCATTGGTCAAATAGCTACTGTCGAAAAACAAGAAAAAAATAGTATTTGCACCACCCCTATGACTTTGCACCGCTCAATAGATTTTTAGATAAAAAGCATCATTTTTAATTTAAAACAGGAAAAAAAAGAACAAAAGAAATTAGTATTGTGTCACCACCCTATGAATTTGCAGAATCACTTACTTTTAAAAAAAGCAGAATTTTTACATTTTAAAATTTCCAATTGCATTTTACAATTTATTTAGCACCAGGGACTGACTTTTAAAGTAAGGTTACCAATTTATTTATTTATCACCAAGGGACTGACTTTTAAAATAAGGTGTGCTGGTAAAAAGCTCTCATGTGTATAAGGGGGAGTTCAGGGAAAAACACCTAGTGGAACATTGTATTGTAGAAATAAGGGGGCACGTTTGTACAGGGTAAAAACTTAGAATGTCGAATTGCTTAAATGATTACCAAATTATTGGGCTACTCCTAGGTTTAAAAAAAGGGTCTAGTTTGCCCTATCTACCGCGTTATAGTTTGGTCCATAGGCTCTTAACAGTTCAAGGCATCGCGGGTTTAAATTAGCATGGTCCGATTTTGATCGGACTGGTTGTAACTGTTAAATTTGTCCCACCTGAGATACGTAAATGTAAATAGATTCTTTGTTTGAACGTTTCTATATAAGAATCACAGAGCTGCTAGAATACAGTGACCTCCATAGACCCCGTTGTTGTAGCCCCCAGTCAAATTGTGCGTTCCAATTATGCAAGACTATTATAGATAGTGCAACCAGTATATTTTAGGGTTCGTCCCATTGACGAAACCATTTTGACAACCTTTCTTACGAACCGGATATGTCTGAAAATTTACCTCATTGTGACCTGAACTATTTGACTCATAAAACTATTGAACTACAACCTGCAGATATGGCAAACTATACCTTTTTTTTAATCCTTGGAAATGTAACGAAACCTAAATTGGCATACTGTTTCGACGCGTTTTGATATTTTCATATTTTGACCCCCTGTATAAACCGGACCCCCTTAAAATATATGTTCCACCTCCTTTGATTTTAGTAGACTTTTGAGATGTTGTTTTAAAGGTCTGTCTCAAAACATTTTGTTGGAATGATTCTGTTGCAGAGTGTTGGGTTAAGGCACATTCATTCTATTTTTGATGGCCTATAACGGTTTTCGGTTTTTAGACATTGCTGATGAAGTGACCCCTCTCTCGCGTTTTTTTCCGTAATGTTCCTTCCATTTTGCCCTCTCACAATCACTCCAGTGTGGGGAGCGAAATTCCTCCCCCGATAATACGATATGTTACCGCCCATCCCCCTTAGCACCCGCAGCTACGACTACATGGTTCCCTTTTTCTATTCTTCCTC
Organism: Ophioderma brevispina; assembly: GCA_023653785.1. Classification (NCBI taxonomy): domain Eukaryota; kingdom Metazoa; phylum Echinodermata; class Ophiuroidea; order Amphilepidida; family Ophiodermatidae; genus Ophioderma; species Ophioderma brevispina. Next base: position 60,799 of record JAMKCH010010817.1, read on the forward strand.
CTGTTCATAATATTCCTTTAGCTCCTATCCCCTCCTTACCTGCCTTTTGGGTCTGTTATTTTTCGTGTACAACTATATCTGTTTCTTTCCAATGGCTAGCTATCAGGCCTACTTTGCGAGCCCTGGAAAGACATTTACATTTTGAACATGTGCATATTGCCTTTACCTTTGTTTGATGATCGTATTTTGATTGTTCGGCCCTTTCGCGAGCTTCGTCGGTCCGATCGGCTCCCCCTCCCCCATTATCTTGCTCCCTCACGCATTCTCATCTCATCTTCGTTGGGGTGTAGCTCCGGCTGTTTCGCTTGCCGTTCGATGTTTTGCGGCCCCCCTCTTCTCTGCCTGTGCGTCCCCGCTGCCCCATTCCCGTGGACCCGTGTTGTCCGGGCAGCTGTTAATGTTCCGGGCTCATTAATTTAAATACACTTACATTTATTGTCTTTTTTTGCTGGGGTACTTTTCTGTGTGTCATTCCCCCGCCCGGAATACTCCAGCCCCCCCCCACGCGGTTTCCCAGCTAACCCACACGACCCTAGCGACTTACCTAGGGGTGCAAGTCAACCTATTTTCACACCCCAGAACGAACCCCGTGTGGTCCGTGAACCACCCCCCTTAAAACGGATTCAAGCCCACCTCAACTGGGCAATAAGTTACAAGTGCACTTGCGCAACGCACTACCTCGCTTGCTCGTCAACCCAAGGTGAATTCAAGATTGTTAGAGGTATATTACAGTCTAAGGTTTCTTGATATACATGTATATGCACTGTTTGTTAAAATAATTCGGTAAAAAAAAAAAACAGGGATTTGCTGGCAGCTGGGACTCAAAACGTGCAGAAAGTAAAATACCGGAGCCGTAAAAATACAAACCATTGCAGGGAAGTAAAATAACGCGCGGTAAACGTTAAAATTCAGCTCTAAACGTTATTGTTGGTTTTTGACTTTTTTTAAACATATTAAGATTTTAAAAAACGTATTACATTACTCGAAAAATTTTCACGTTGTAGCTATGGCATCATACAAAAACGTTTGTATTTTATACGTTACCACGTGGTGGTAAAAAGTATATTTTCAGGCAAACAAATTTGAGAAAAAAGTCAAGAAACAAGGAAAACGTGAAGAGAAATAACATTTTAAACCGGTTTATACACTAGTTTTATTGATCATGTACACATTCTAATGTCACCAATACTTAATTTTCAATGAGTTAAAACTTGTGTAAATACGTTGTACCTACATAGATTCGCACCAGGACTTAAGATTAAGTCCAAACCTTATCCACTTACACTACATGACTTTAAAAATTACGATGCCTAAAATTAAATGTGAGTTGTACTTATTTTTTCAATTAAACTAAAAAATAGATACAAAAAAGGAGGAGGAATTGAGTTTCAGAGGTTTAAACTATTTAAAAATGATAGGGGAAAGAAGATTTTGCACTGTTTTTAAAATGCGTTACGTACAGTTATTTAAACACATTTTATAGGTAAACCGAATTTCATAGTTCATATTCTTACATTAAAACACAAAGTAAGTTACAAAAAAACGTTATATACGGAAAAATATAAATAACGGTTCAGGGTATAACTACTACCTTTTCAAAATGTGTATCGTATTTTCATAGCCACTGTTTATTTACATTTTCTCTGCGTCAACATTGTAATTTTATGTTAGGTATAGGTAACAAAGCATGAAGATATTGAATAATGGGGTTTACCGTAATTTAAAAGGTAAAAGTCTGGTAAATTAGGAATTTTAAAAAGGTGCAGGTGAAACGGAAATGCTTTTTATGATTTACTGATGGAAGCATAATAATAATAGCAAGTATTCGCGCGGGCGCGGCATACAAATGCGGATTCCCCGGTTTATATGGTACGCCGTTCTTTCGGACTAAAAACTTATGTTTTTTGGTTATTAGGTATGGAGAGTTGGTATGGAGCGCCATAGGTACTTTAGGCTTAAATGTTTGTTTGCCTACTCAAAATTGGGACCATACCACTTAGTGTGGATTTTTTTCACCGAGTCTCTCCTATCGGGCTAGAAAGAAACGTTTCGGGAACGGATCTAAAGGGTTTTTGACCCCCCTCCTCGAACGGAAGTGGGTCGAATTCGGTTCTTTTTAAGGCCGTATTTCACCCCTTCAGTTCGAGGAGGGGCTTTAAAAACACATAAAAACTAATGTAGGTAACCCAAAAGAGAGTAGAAACGAAGTTGCAGATGAAAATATGAGAGCAAACCAAATTCAGAAGGCATTCAACATATCAAAAAAAAAAAAAAATGGAGATGGGAAGGGCAATTAGCACGATCAAAGGATAATAGATGGACAAAAACGTTGCACAGAATGAAGGCCATGGAAGGTTTTTAGATGTAGGGCTAGGCAAACACAAGATGGAGAGGATGAAATGGGCGTTCTGTAGGCATGACATGGATGAGGGCAGCACCAGGAAACCTTAATCATGCACATTTAATTAAAAATACAAATATCGCATCAAATACCTAATATAAAATTAGAAAGTACAAGACGTATGCGCTGAGAGCCGGTGCCACCACGTAGCCTAATCCGCACGAATGCAGACCGATGCTGCGTGACACTATCCGAATATGCCGGCAAAACTACAGCCGGTGAGTGTACGTCTAGTGGTAGGTAATCCGCATCTACTCAGTAACACTGCGTAGCTACTACGCATGAAGAAATTGACGCGCGTAATTTATTACAAAATCACTCAACATACGGAATAGCGTCACATTCTTTATAACTTACAATAATTGCGCAATCTTTGATATTTTTACATAAAGGTAGAACCGAGAAGGTCATTAACATATTACGACGACAAAAAGAAACATCATTTTCCTTCGTTAATAACTAAATTACACTTACCGGGAACAGCTTAAAAACTGGAAATTTGACTGTTTACATATTCTTGTTCGAATATCTACGCACGGAATGGCCACTTCTGATAGATATTGTGAAAACAATGTGATTAACCAACACCCCACAGGGATGACGAGGGAAATTTATTCTTACATTATTGGAAAAGTATTTTATGCAGTTATTCTTCATGATTTGGCGGCCATAAAAAACTGTACTTCTCTTGCCTTGAAAGAGGCAAATACTGTTGATATATGTCTATATATAATGGAATCATTAGGCATTCCCTTACAGAATCTCGTTATTCCCAGTGAAGACCTGACTCATATGCCGCTGTTCAAATAAAGAAAGGCCATCAGAGGCGGTTATCGGTGCAAATCGAAAAGGGCAATGAAACGAGAATATATCCTCATAAGGCCGTGAAACCAACAACCAACTGCAACCCCGATGCAACCATGAAGCCCGCTTGAATCTGAAACAAAACGTACACAATTTTAATAGTCCAATAAATTGTACATGATTTGACCCCACACAAATTGCAGCAGAAACAATTTTGGTGTTAATATACAGTGAAATATGTCCAAAATCTATATTATAAGGCAGAACCTGCACCCCGGTGGATCGATTTCCATGCATATGTATGCCCGTGTGCCAATCGTTGTTGATTAAAGCGGGCACAACCTCGGGGTGATCGAAGCTGATCAATTAATGAGCTCATAATTGCCAATATACCTCGCATATATATGAGCGCGTGACCAAATCAGACCAATGACTGGATCAAATGTTCTCAGGGTTCCGATAAGTTCGATACGTGAACTATTCATCAAGGAGCAATATTTGCGATACTCATGCATATTCGGCATGCTTGAAGTTGGGGGAGATACTGTGGAATGTTGAGTGGACCAATAAAATGCGAGCATTGGCGTCAGGCTTTCCCTTGCCTGTATCAATGAATATGTATGTGCGGGTTTTTACTCTTGAGACGGCGTAAGCGTCACTTCACATTGTTCGGCCTATAGCTGAACATTACCGTTTTTTTCCAGCGTTTTTATCATTTAACAGTGTGAGTGCTACGCAACGACGTAGAAAATTCGTTGATGTAGAAGTTTTTTCAGTTTTAATATTTGGTTCGACTGCTCATCGTTGTATTCTCGGCCATCATCAATTGTTAGATGAAAAAGGCTTTTTATGCTGATCTGCCAGTGTTGGTAAATGAATTCGGCAGGCTTATTGTGCCACCACACTATACATTCGGCAGGCGATAAAGTCAAAAATGCAGTCACTGCGTGCTGATCTGCCAGTGTTGGTAAATGAATTCGGCAGGCGTTATTGTGCCACCACACTAACATCGGCAAGGCTGATAATGTAAAAAAATGCCGTCACTGGCGTCGATCTAGGTACATATAATATAGATACACGGGTACACATAATAGGCTCAAATTTGTTGTGTCTCTGTAAGAAAAAAAGATGCAGGGTACACCTAGGCTTCAAATTTGTGTGATCTCTCGATAAAACGTTTTTCAGTTTTAAATATTACTTATAATAATTAAAAAAAGCAATAAAATTTAAGAAAAAAATGCAGTTGAAGATATCAATTGATAATCTTTCTTAATTAGACTTCAAAAATCTAGATTAACAAAATGCACCTTTCCCTGAATGGAGTTTTCAGGGTTTGCAAATATATTTGAAATAAAAAGCTTGACATCCCTTCTCTTCACTAAACATTGATGTATGCAAATAATTGTCAAGAGAGTATTAGAATCACCCCGGTCATCGGCCAAACTAAAAAAGCCACAGACCAATTTGGGTCTTTTGATGTGGTCTAACATGAGGCTCTCAACATGTATACTCAATAGCCGGTCCAAATTAGCCACAGCCAAGTTTGAGGTCAGAGTTTAACGTGGCTAACAGATGAGGCTCTCAACAATGTATACTCAATAGCAGAAAAACTTGGCTGCACTAAGTACTTAAGTTAGATGCAGTCACTGGTGTCGATCTCAGTACATATTGTGTGATCGATCTCAGTACAGATGGTAGTCTCCATTGTCAAATAGGCTTACTCTAAACCAAGAAACCAATAGTATGGGCCACCACCCGAGAATTTGGCAGCCTCATATTTTTTAGATAAAAACATCATTTTTACATTTAAAATAAGAAAAACAAATTAGTATTGTGTCACCACCCTATGAACTTTGGCAGCCCCAATACTTTTTAGATAAAAAGCATAATTTTTACATTTTGACAAATTTACAATTGCATTTTCAATGTAGTTACAACCAGGGACTGACTTTTAAAAAAGGTTACAATTTTTTTAATTTATCACCAGGGACTGACTTTTAAAATCAGGTGGTGCTTGGTAAAATGCTCTCCTGTCGTATCAGGGGCGCTTCAGGGACCAAAATCACCTAGTGGAACATGTAGAAATACGGGGGCAACGTTTGTACAGGGGTAAAAAAAATTCGAATTGTTCGAATTGATTTAAAGGATGCACCACTTATTTGGGCTTCTCCTAATGTTTAAAAAAGGATATAGTTTGCCCTATCTACGCGTTAAAGTTTTGTACAATAGGCTCATAAAAGTTCAAGGTCATCCTGGGGTAAAAATTCATAGATGTTCCGATTTTGATCGGACTGGTTGTAACTGTTAAATTTGTCCCACTATAACAGATAAGTAACTGTAAATCGATATTTGTTGAACTTTCTCTATAAGAATTACAGAGCTATGACTAGTGACCGCTCCCCTAGACCCTGTAGCCCCCAGTCACATTTTGCTTCCAATTATGGCACGAATATTATCGATAGTGCACCCAGTATATTTCGGGGTTACTGTACCATTAGACGAACATTTGACAACCATTTTTATACGAAACGGATATGTCTGTAACAATGTACCCCCTTGTGACCTTGAACCTATTTTGACTCATAACTATTTAACTACACCTGCAAGCTATGGCAAACTATACCTTTTTAATCCTGGAAATGGAACGAACACCTTGGCGACTTTTCGACGATGGGTTTTGATACTTTTCATATTTTGACCCCTTTATAAACCTACCCCCTTAAAATATATGTTCACTCCTTTGATTTTAGTTAAAAAAAAAAAAAATATGTTGTTTTTAAAGGTTTCTCCAAACAATTCTTTTGGAATTGCATTCTGTGCAATTAGTGTTGGGTTAAGGCAGCATTCATGCTATTTGGACTGGCCTATAAAGGTTTTCGGTTTTATAAGACACTGCTTGCTTATGATTTTTTTCGAAGGATCTATCAGCGTTTTTTCGCCGTAATGTTCACTTCAATTTTTTGACCTACACAATCAATCACGTGTGGGGAGAGAAATCATAACCCGATTTCATACTGACTTCTACAGCAATCACGCACTTAGCAACGCCACTAATAAATAAATAGTTACTTTTTATCTTATTACTGCCTGTTAATAATATTCTCTTTAACTTATTACTCATTACCGATGCTTTTTTGGGTATGTTATTTTTATGTGTAAAATATATCTTTATTCTTCCAATGGCCTAGACTATCAGCTACTACTTTGACAGCAAATTGAAGAATTTTAAATTTTCTGAAAATGTGCCATTGCCGGTGTTAACTTTGTTTTGATTATCTTATTTTTGAGTTATTGGACATTTAGAGAGCTTTAGTAGGTCAGATCGGATAACATTACACAATTTATACTAATCCTCACGATTCTAACCAATTCTTTGTGTGTAGATCCGGATGTTTCGAATTGCAGTTCAGATGTTCTGAGGACAAAATATTATAATGATGTGAGTAAAAGCTGCAAATTACAATGGAAAAGTTGTCAAGGCTCAGTGCTATGTTCAGTCGGGATCATATTTAAATAACGATACATTTATGTATGATGGGTAAATTTTCTCTGTGTGTGTTCAGTGACAATGAAAACAGAAGTTTTATAAATGCTAGTTTCTCTATATTTTAAGAGCACGTGGGTCGCCAGTGAATTTAAATTATAACGGATTCAAGCCCACTATGGGCAATAAGTTACAAGTGCACGTGCGCAAAGCACTTTACCTCGCTCTCCTCGTCAACCATTGATATTCAAGTAACTGTTATGGGTATATTACAGTCCTAGGTCTGATATACTGTAATAATGCACTGTAAAATATTCTGTAAAAAAACAGGATTTTGCCTGGCAGCTGGTACTCACAAACGTGCATAAGTAAAATAACCAGGACGCCGTTAAAAATACAAAACCATTGCAGGGAACGAAAATAACGGCGTAAAATTTCAGCTTCAACGTTATTGTTGGTTTAAAAAGATGAAATTTTTTTTAAACAATATTAAGATTAAACGTTTTACAATCCTCTGAACAAATGTTCCGGTGTAGCTATGGCATCAATACAAACGTTGTATTTATACGTTACCACGTGCTGGTAAAAGTATAGTTTCATGGCAAACAAATTTGGAGAAAAAGTCAATCAACAAACAGGGAAAACGTGAAGAAATAACATTTAAACCAGTTCATACAATTTGTATTATAGATAATGGTACCCATTCTACTGTCACCAATTACTTAATTATCAATGAGTAAACTTGTGTAAATACGGTACCTTACATAGATTCGAACCCAAAGGGACTTAGCTATACAAGTACCTTAAACCTTATCCACTACACTACATGCCTTTAAAAATTACAGATGCTAATTAAATGTGATGTACTATTTTTTTCAAATTAAACGAAATATATTACAAAAAGGAGGAATTGAGTTCTACAAGAGGTTTAAAACTATTTTTAAAAATATAGGGAATAAGATTTTGCACTTTGTTAAAATGCCGGTTACTTTACGCTTTATTTAACACATTTTATAGGTAAACCCGATTTTCATAGTTTCATATTCTTACATTAAAACAAGGTAGTTCCAAAAACCGTAATATACGGAAAATATAATAACGGTCAGGGTATAAATACTACCTTTTTCAAATGTTTAGCTATTATTTTATAGCACTGTTTATTTACATTTTCTCTGCTCCAAATTGTAATTTTATGTTGATAGGTAATAAAGCCCTGACGATTATTGAATATGGGGTTTACCACCGTAATTTAAAGGTAAAGTCTGGTACATTCGGAACATTTTTTACAGTGTGCTTGGCCTAGGTGAAACGAGAATGATTTTTATGATTTCCTGATGGCATCCTAATAAATAATAGGCAAGTATTCGGCGCGGGCGCAGTCATACAAATGCGGAATTCCCAGGTTTATATGGTGCCTTTTGACTAAAAACATGTTTTTTTGTTATTAGGTATGGAGCAGTTGGTATGGATCGCCATAGGTACTTTTATATGCTTACATGGTGTTTTGCTACTCAAACTTGGACCATGACTTAGTTATGATTTTTTTCACCGAGTCTCTCCCTATCGGCTAGAAAGTTTCGGACGGATCTATGTGTTTTTTGACTCCCCCCTCCTCGAACCGGAAGTGGATCGAATTCGGTTCTTTTTAAGGCCCCGAATTTCACCCACTTCCAGTTCGAGGAGGGGGCTTAAAAACACATTAAAAACACATGCTAGGTAACACCAAAAGAGATAGAACGACGTGCAGATGAAATATGAGCGCAAACCAAATTTCAAGAAGGCATTCAACATATCAAAAATAAAAAATGGAGATGGGCAGGGCACATAGCACGATCAAATGATAATAGATGGACAAAACGTTGCACAGAATGACGGCCAATGACAGGTTTACGATGTAGGGATAGGCAAACAACAAGATGGAGAGATGAAATTGTGAGTTCTGTAGGCATGACATGGATGAGGGCAGCACAGGAGGACAGGTCCACGTGGCACCAGCATGAGGAGGTCTTCGCCCTGCAGTGGGCTGAAAATGGCTGAGCTGAGATAGATAGATATACTTGTTGTTGGATTATTATAATCAATTAGTGGAGTTTAAATTGAATTAAACCCTTCAAACATACCCAGATTATTACCACAACATTTATAACTGTAAATTATAGTTATTTGAGGTTAACCCCCATGAGGTCTTCAAAATTGTACTTACATCATATAGTATTTCCCGGGTATCGACCAGGTATTTCCCACTATTTCCCGCCCTAGGTGGGAAATACTAGTTTTCCGGGAAATTTCCAACCCTGTTTTGTAACAAAACTCCCGAAAGGGAGGGGGAATGGTGGTGGTTGCCACCTCACCAGTGATTTTCCTTACTGAACATCCGGTTCCTATAAATTTGGTACCACAGGATATTTAAGAGTTTCTTCCTTCCATTGGTATCAAAATAACAAAATAAATACCACCTTCTCATTATGACGTCACTATGACGTCATAAGTTGAGTAAAGTATGAAAATATTGGATATATGGTGGAAAATTGATATTTTACTGATTCAAAAATGACCAAAATGTCCGATTTTGTCGTTATGAGGTTGATTCTTATCATTTGCAGGATACTGGTTACAGACATGCAACAATCTGATTTTGACTATTTTTTTATTTCCTGATAGCGCCTTTAAAATTGACAGCTTTGCTGACATGCGAATTTTATGACGTCATTCTGACGTCATGCTAGGCATGGTGGTACTAATTTTGGTATCAATGGAAAGAGAAGGACGATAGCTATCAAAATCAAGTATTTCTAACACTCCTGTGTCGTACTTGGCATGTTGGTGTTGCCACCCCATCCATCAATTTGGGATCACCTTACCTATACTCCGGTGCATGTTAGTTTTTAAATGAAAAGGAGCGTAAAATGTAAATTACCAGAAAAGGGGCTTGTAGCCGTCATCTACCCTTCGGTAGACGAGGGTTAAATATGCTAACATATTTTTATCTTCTGAGATCTTACCATTTTGGAATGACGGACACTCTCCCCGCAAATCGGCGATAGCAAATATAGGGACTACAAAGGAAAATGCGCCACCTTGGATAATCGGAAGTCTATAGAAATATAAAAACGAATACTCAAAGTGGTAAAAAGAAATTGTCTTACTCGACGATCAATTTATGGAGTACGAACCGATTTAGAAGTGAAAAATTACTTTGAAAGATTTAATGCATAACCGGTTAGAAATCATTTAATTAAAGTCACATGACCGTTTGCTTATTCAGCTCGCCTCTTCTTGATTTAGGAAAATGTATCGGCCACCATTTGTGACTGCCATTTCCTACCTTACACCAAAGGTAGTCTGCAACAAGGTTACAAGACCATAGACGAAAAAGGACGTTGCAAGTAAATGGCTTATTGCTACTGGATTCTCCTCCATACACAAACGCTGCGCCACAAGAAGTGACAATGAGATTACGCCGCCAAACATTGTCAAGAAGTGCTGTACATAGTGAAAAATAAGTTGAAAAGAGCAAATGAGTACGGTTTGATAATGACATTACATGTGATGACGGGCACGGAAGGTGACACAATGAACGAGTTCCAAACTAGCCATAATTATGAGGCCGAGTAAAACGAGCAGTGAACATGGACGGACAGACAGACAGACAGACAGACAGACAGAAAATTGATTACTAATCATCCACATTTTTTAAAGACAGTATATCGTGTATTGTCATGCTCTTGCCCGGGGTCAGTATAGACCCAGGTTGATCTTGAGCTTTTTTATGTTTTACTTGTTATATTTTAATATTATATAAATCGGACCTAAACTTTACGAAGAAGCGTGAAAAACGAACTAACCAAACTAGAACACACATACATTCGGATATGCTATCGCAAAATCTCCCCTCTGCTTTTCAAGCCAAGGGGAGAAAAATCTACTCAAATACAGAACAAAATATTACTCCTTGTGGTAAAGATTTACTACCATCTGTGACCATGTTGAGTAAAAAAGGGTCACAGCTTAAACTGTTGAGAAAAGAACAGTAAAATTTTACTCAACTTTTGAGTCAAATATTTACTGAGTAAAATACTTACTACAACGCAGAGTATATATGCTAGTACCTGGGACTACTCAACCTTTGTTGAGTCAAGTTTTATTGGATATTAAATAGCTTTAAATAAAATGTGGCGAGTGAAATCGTCATTACCTGCATTCCCAGTAGAACTGTGAGTTGAAAAGGCGGCACATCGTCTATCGTGTATAAAACGTTGCATGCAGAATGCTGACCGGTGCCAGGAACAACCCCGTTCGCGTTAGTCTGATTTAAATTTTCCTCTGCCTTCGTGACAACGTTCTCATCGCCTTGTTCTAGAAGTGTAATATTCAATGCGTCTGAGTATGTCTTTGGCACTTCTTTGATATCAGAACTAACTTCATTTTTTAATGCTGCAGAAGCCATGTTTTCTAACACTGCAAGAACCAGATTGA
>JAMKCH010010818.1:0-35117 GCA_023653785.1 Ophioderma brevispina
CCAAGTCCTAGTTTAATGTTATAGGCATAGGCCTTAGGTATTGTGGTTTGCCATGCTAACACATGGTCATTTCCCTTTCGCTTTTTTTTTTTTGCAGGGTTCCAATGTCGTTGTTCAAGTCGTGATTTGATACTACATGTTGAGGGTTCCAATGATTTGTTGTGGTATCCTGATACTAACATCATATTTCATAATCCACTGATGTGACTACATGATCCAATGCTTGTACCGTGATTTGTTGTGAAGATAGGGTCCAGCAGATATTGTGTGTAAAAGACGTGAATAAATTGTTTTGATGATGATATAAATTGTGGATTCTCATTTAAAAGTGGATATTCTATGTCCACGTGCATTGGTTGGGTTCCGGCCCAAACAGACCCACAGTTCCCAGTGTCTACCCCGACTCGGCTCACGTTACACATTTTTTTCTTAACTTATCTCTAGATGCCTACTCCAGAGGGTGTATGAGTCCATCCCACAATGCACCAGTTTTGGGAAATTCACCTCGATAAGGCATGTGATCCCACAAAAATCCTATTCCTAACCCAAACACCCTGACTTACACTTATTTTAGCCCACAGAGCATTAGTACTGGGTAATTTTTAGCATGATCATCAAATGTCATTCTTGAACACTTTTTAGCCTTAAGCAATATTGGGCCATATTTTTGAAGAGCGCCCGCTAATTTCAAAATTTGTATTTTGCACAGTTAACGTTGGTAATTGTCTGGGGAACTATATCTGCGAACGAGATTGCTAAAAAATGCGTATTTACATAAAATAAGTTATATTTATATAAGAATTGGTGGATCCCAGATTGGACTTAACGCAGAGCTGGAATGCATCCGTCCATGGTGAAATAGGGCCACCTCGAGAAAATAACCTCTAACTTGACCTTGCCTGAACCAATAAAACACCTAATGGATGGGCGTAGACACTTACATGGCGCTATTTCCCGGTCCATTTCATGGAAGGCCGTTTCAAGCAGCGTTGAATTATTATCGGGACGGGATCCCGATAATAATTATTCTAATTACAAACTTCCTTCGTTTGTGACAAGACACATTTTCATTTTTCGAGCTTATCCATTCACAGTTATAGTTTACTAGCCGTTACTCCATGCAACCGTGTAAAAATCTCAAAAGTTTTTGAACAATTGGTGGCGCTCTTCAAAAATGTGCTAAATTGCTTTAAGTGCTGATATGTTTTATATAGTATTACTATATAGAATCAGAGGATATAGGCCTAAATGTGCAATGTCATTATGGAGTTGGTCAAATCCCCTTTGATGCCTCTATGAATCGAAAGTTAAACGAATGTGAGGGCAGGCTACAACTTACACGACTAGTACCCGATCAGCAGGCGGTGGCAGCCAGATTCACAAATAAGACGCAATTGGTTTTACACGTAACGAATTTGTTTATTGATATAACTGAAGCAACGTTTTATTACTCTAAAACCTTGAAGCTGGAGGATCGACTCCACTGTAAGATATCTTTCTGATTTTTTTATGTATGGACGAAAACGATCAGGTCGTGATTGGTCATGCATAAACACCCGTGCCGACCCATCGGAGAAACCTATCGGTTTGTGGTTTGTTGTAACTTCTTTTTTTTTTTAAGTATTGGTGAGTTGCTGTATAGAAAGAGGCTTTGCAGCCATCGCTGCGATCGGTGACCGTGATGGACGCCTTACTAACCTTCCTTTTAAGAATAACCGGAAAGATGTTTTATTAAAAATTAATGGTGGTTAATGTTATCCTTCCGAAGGTCGCCCTTCTATTTTAAATCATTGATCATCAGTGCATGCCTTTCGCTGTCGCTGTCTGTCTCTCATCTCTCTCTCTCTCTCTCTTCGTCTTTCTCTTTGCTCGCATCGCTCTCTTTCCTCCGCCCTCCCCTTTCCTATCCCTAACCTGCCTCTCACCCTATATTTGGCGTTCTTTTTTCTCACATCCCTCTCTTCACTTTTCTCCCTCCTGTTCTCTCTTGCTCTCCCTCTCTCTCTCTCTCTCTCTCTCTCTCTCTCCTATCCCGCTATAATGACGATAAACCGGCAGACCATCAGTCCGTTTTGAATATTTCCACGTGCGAAATACAACTTAATTTTTCCTTTTTAAGTGTATCAGATTTGTCAAACTTTCCACAACTATATTTTTTCCTCTCATGATCTCCATTAATTTTTTTTGCGGTGTCGCTTTACACAAAAATCCTTATTCGATTGGTAATCAACGACTGCCAACATCTCCCTCTCTCCGTAAAGAGGGTCGATACGCCACTGGCTTGTGTAATTGACGAGCAACGCATCCAAATACAATCCGTCTGGTATATGCATGGCACAATCCTGCTTCATCTTCTTGCTGTGTCTGTAACAGAAACATTACATTTGCCTAATATTAACATAACACTTCTTTTCTTCTTTCTTGCCGAAATAATTTTCGGATTTATCTTGAGAGAAACGCCAGATCTCTTAAAGTTGGACCACTTGCACTTTGCTATATATAGACTCTCACTGGTTATAGTCCGGACTAAAATGAGCTAGTATCACCTGGAAAGGATAGTTTATCTCATGTGGTTTTTCTAGATCAGAATTTTATGAGAAAAGAATATGTTAGGTAAAAAGGCCGACTCCTGAACCATCCTCATATAGGGGTTTTTTCCGGGGGGTCCAAAAATTAAGAAAATCATATCTTAGGTCCATAGGAAGATAAATAAGATATCTGACCATGTAAGACCTAAAAATAAGCTTATTCGGTATTGTAAGTATAATGTACTTGATGTAGTAATGATACGAGGGGAGGGTAAATAAGTTGTAGGGGGGTCCCTAAATTACCCCCGTTATTAAGACATACAGTGAAAATTTCTTAAAATAATAAAAAAATACCATAATTAATAAGTAAGTAATTTGTTCAACTCCAGACATTAGTTTCAGGATCGTAAAAGGTCTGGTGGAGGTCTGGTGAGGGTGGCAAAATGCAGTATTTTGGGTGGCAAACCATGGGGGGGGGTGTACGTCAATATGTGACTTATATGTGCCTATACCAGATGTACGAAAATAGCTTTCCGTGTGGAAAAAAAAAGGAACGTTTATCTCATGTGGTTTTTCTGAATCAGAATTTTATGAGGAAAAGAATATGTTAGGTAAAAAAGCCTGATTTCTGAACGCACCCCCAAAATTGGGGTTTTTCCGGGGGGGGGGGCAAAAAATACTAATATGGTTACATATGAAGACAAATAAAATATACTGACCGTATATGTGACCATAAGAATTTAGCATATTCGGGTATTTACGTATAATGTACTTGATGTAGTAATTATACAAGGGTAAGTAAGTTGTAGGGTGGCACGAGGGTAAAATACAAAGTATTTTGGGTGACAAAAAACCCCCATGGAGGGGGGGGGCATTGAATATAAATTGGTCTATATGTGCCTACCAGGTGGTATGAACATAGCTTTCAGGGTGTGGGATCTTTCATAGATAAAAGTGGTCATTGAAGTTTTATTTTGATATTGGGGGGGTTTTTGGAGAAAAGGGGTCATCGAGTTGTGATTGAAGCGATGGGGGGGGGGGGTTATGGGTGTCATTTTGATTTCAAATGAGGATTAAGAGAGGCATTTCGATATTTATACGCTAAATTGTGATTTTTATGAAATAAATGTGGACATTTATATAGCGCGCCTTTCACAATGTATCAATGCGCTTTTACATTTATTCCGCTGCCACTACATATGTCAGCTGCCTTACAAATGCCAAGGCATACTCATACCTTTGGGGCCGGCGCTCAATGGACAATATTCCTAACAAGCTCCCAACCCCCCATTTTGCACGCGGTGGAGAGAGCAAGCGAGGTAAAGTGCCTTGCCCAAGTGCACAACACACTGGCTTCAGCGGGACTCGTACCCAGGACCTTTGGGGTCATGAGTCGGGGGTCGTTGCATCCCCTGGCCCACATGTGTCCCTCACCATATGTAAAACGCTTTGACCTTTTTAAAAAAATTGACATAATGAAAAGGACCCTTACTGAAATCACATTCACAAGAATTGAAAAACAATTTGGATGTTACATTATGTAAAAACAGTAAAAACAGGAATAGTCCAGGGGGAGGTGGCAGTAAATAAACTAGGTTCGTAGGTTACTACAGGTTTGGTTGATCTTATTTGTCATCGTATGTATTATATAGTATTATTTCTTTAACTCACCCCCCCCCACACACACAAACACACACACACAAACATTTTTGTTTATCATGTGAAAGCAGTGGGTGTGTAACCACAATTCACTAGACAATTTTCAATTGTTTAGTTAAATGGTATGTTTTGCAACCAATTTGTAATGATATTAAGGTGGACCATGCAGTATAATGCTATCCTGGTGTGGTGGTGGTGGTTGTGGTGTGTGGGCACTCCCATATCTTTGTGGATCTCAACTGCCTGTCCTTGACCCCATTTGGAAATCAAATGACACTCAATGAACCCCCATTCACTTCATCTACAACCAATGATTCCCCTTTTTTTTCTAATTTATCAACATAAACTTCAATGACCTTCTTTTGTACCATCTGGTAGCACATATACGTCGCATATTGAAGTCCCCCATTGTTTGCAACCCCAACTACTGCCATTTTCAAAGCATTTTAGTGACCCCCTAACAACTTTTTTACCCCTTGTATCATTATAACTTCAATACCTGAATTCTAAGAAGCATCACTTGTTAGTGGTATTTTTTCTTATTTTTTGACCCCCCAGAAATAACCCCACCTATATAGGGGATGCGTTCAGGAGTTCGGGCTTTTTTACCTAACATATATTCTTATTCATCATAAAATTCTGATCTAGAAAAACCACATGAGAATAACTTTCCTTCCAGGTGATACCTTGCTCATTTTTAAGCCTGGACAATTTAGCTTATAAATATCGATGCCTCCTCTTGAACCCCCCCCATTTTGACATCAAACAGCACCCAATACCCCCCCAATCGCTCAATCTTCAACCAATGACCCCTTTTCCTTTCTCTCACAATATCAACATAAAAAACTCAATGACCACTTTTATATTATATCTATGAAAAATCCCACACCCTGAAAGGCTAATTTTCGTATCTACGCCCTGGTAGGCACATAAAAGACAATTTTATATCATCAGTGGCCCCCTGCATGGGTTGCCACCCCAAATACTGTATTACCCTCTTGCCACCTCACCAACCTCCACAGATGACTATACTATACAATCATCTGAAACTACTGTTTCAGGATTTGAACAACTAATTACTTTCCTATCTGGGGTAGGTTTTTTATTTTCAGGATTTAAGAGTA
This sequence comes from Ophioderma brevispina, assembly GCA_023653785.1. NCBI lineage: Eukaryota > Metazoa > Echinodermata > Ophiuroidea > Amphilepidida > Ophiodermatidae > Ophioderma > Ophioderma brevispina. Next base: position 5,312 of record JAMKCH010010818.1, read on the forward strand.
GTTCTTACAATATTGGGGGGGGGGGGGGTTATTGACCCCCTACAACCTTACTTTGCCCTTGTATAATTACTACCTCAAGTACATTATCTTAAATACCCGAATTGCGAAATAGTGTGGTCACTAGTACGGTCAGTATATTTTATTTGTCTTCATATGTACCAATATAGTAATGTTTGCCCCACCCCCCCAATAAAACCCCCATTTTTGGGGTGCGTTCGGAATCGGGCTTTTTACCTAACATCTTCTGATTCCTCATAAATTTCTGATCTAAAAAAAACCACTGGATAAACTTTCCTTCCACTTGAATCTATTTCGTACCATCTGTTATAGGCACATATAAGTCCATATTGAAGTGCACCCCCCCCCATGGTTTTGCCACCCCAAATACTGCATTTTGCCACCTCACCATACCTCCCACCAGACTTCTACTATCCCTGAAACTACTTAACTGTTTCTGGATTAACACATTACTTACTTTCCAATTGTGGTATTTTTGTATATTTTTAAATCAATTTCACACTGTATTTCACAATTAGGGGGGTCATTAGTGACCCCTACAACTTCTTTACCCCATAAATCATTACTAATGAAGTACATTATACTATAATACTTGAATAAGCTTAATTCTAAAGTCATTACACAGTCCAGAATCTGATTTTTTCTTCAATATGTACCATATATATGATTTTTTTCGTAATTTTTTTTTATTTTAACCCACCCCCCCGAAATACCCCCCTATATTGAGGATGCTTTCAGGATTCGGTCGGGGGCCGTTTTTTACTAAAATATTTTCTTATTCCTCATAAAATTCTCATTCTGATCTAGAAAACCCACATAGATAAACTTTCCTTCCCAGGTGATACCTAGCTCAGTTTTAGCCCGGACTAGTACGTTATTTATTTTTTCGAACCTGAGGATTTTGATATTCGTGAGGTTATTATTAAAGTTCGTTATGTGGACAACATTAAAGATACCTATACACCTTCCTTTCAACTTCCAAAAAGATCCATAAACACGCCGATCCCACCCATTTTATCTTGAGAGTCTACAGTACTATGGCCGCCTATCATAAACCGTCTACCTTTCATCATGCAATTAACCAGAAGAGAAGATTACCTTCATAATCCATGACTTCCACTTTGCCGAGCGGATAAGCGCTGTATTAGAAATCTGATATGGGCTATTGATGGCCACAAACCCAGATTGCATTAGTTTGTATTCGCCGTATCAGAGTCCCATCGCTGAAATGAAGAGTGACCCATGCATCGACCACTGATCAGCCGCTACTATTGGCGATCCCTGTCTCCTACGGCAACGCCTCCATAAACAAACCTTGGGATCGGGATTTTCGTCTGGTCCTTGAGTGTTAAACGCTCGCAAGAAGAGAACCTTTGTCGTCGAACGATTTTTGACAAAGCTTTGTGGCGGTCCTACGACTAACAGTAAATCGTCTGAATGTGACGGCGGCGACATCGCAAGGATCATAGATGCAGTACCCTTGATCTCCTGGATGGGAAATCCCCTTACCTCAACTGCACTTCCACCCTGCGCGGCTAATATGATAACGAATTTTTTTTCGCGTCCACGATCGCAAACTACAATATCGCCACACGAGTAAACTGCGATACCATGACCCCATTCAAAAGGCTCCTTTGCAGTCTTCCCATCTCGCCCCATTGCTTTGCTCCTGCATGGTCATGACCAGTCAACACGACCTATGAGTGCACTTGGCTCCGCTAACCTCATCTCTCTTGGCCTGAAAGTTAACAGTTCTAAATCGTCTGCATAATGTGTCTACGTCTTGGAACGTTACACTTTCACATTGGAAGAAGCTTGGATAATGGTCCCCGACCATATATGTACAGCACTGGCAATCAAACTCTTTTCATTGATTTGATTTGCTTGCATTTTTAAAGCCCCCTGTGCGGTTGTTTATCTCTAAACTGTCGAAACGTTAATAATTCTCTTTCTCAGAGCATTATTCCGCGCAGTAGTTCTTCTTTCTCTTCTCTCGTCTTTTACACGATAATCTCTTCATAGCGTTCTCTTTGCGACTGTTCCTTTCTTTTAACCTCTTCTAAATCTACGCCGAATGTCGTGATCTTGCGTATAATGCACTCTCCGTTACAGCTATTCTATGGATCTGCCGGTTCCCCCCACCATCCATCTTTCATTATTTGCTAGTGGGCAATTGGGGTTTTGTCCTTCGATAGAAAACTGTTTACGTCTTCTTTCTATTTTGCGATGACATCGCCTACAATTCTCTATCTCTTGAGGCTTATAGTCAATACCTACACATTCTAAAAAACAATACGCTTGTTTGCAACAAGAACATGCGAAGAGGGCAGGGCTATCCTTGATGAGATTAAACACTCAGGAGTTTTTAGGTTTGATGTCCAAATTCGGCACCCAATCGAGACGTTACACATGGTGCGCTCGACTATGTTGTCAGTTTCCTATGTGCTGCTTCGCGAATCTCGACAAAGGTACTCTTCACATGATAAACAACAAGCGATTGCCCGGTTCCCCCTTTCACAAGCTTCACACTTTGTACTGGGATCAATTTCGGATAAGAACTTCATCTGTTGGTCGTAGTTGTAGAGAATGTCCGTCACGAAAGGATTGGTTGGGATACTGGCCACACCCACACTTTCGTCTGGAAACGGTGTCTCTGTTTCACACTTAGGACAGACCACCTTTGTGGCGTCTTCTGGAGTGCAGCCTTTAAGACAGTCTTCGCAGTAAGAATGCTCACAGTTGAGAAACTTAGGCTCTTTCAGTCTATCCAAGCATATTCCACATTTCAGGTAATCTGTCTTCATTGCCACAAGTCTGGCTGTTTCTTTGCTTACTCGTTTCGCTGTCATCTTGAGAATGACTACCTATAAGCAGTTGCAACAACGGCAACAGCACATAAGCGATAAAGTTAGAGATCCGATATTGACTTCGTATAGAATTCAAACTATAGCTTCGCTCAATGAACGAAAAACCATACTGTGTATCTTATGTGGCCGTGGAAACTCAAAGGTTGGCAAGTTCATGCATATATTATTTGTTTAGTTGTCTGTGGCGGTGGCTGTTTACCGGTCCTTCAATTCAGTTCAAAGTTCGACATATTAACATTTATACAAGCAACCGACTTATCTGGTGTCGTGCGATTGTCCTAAATACGTTCGTATCATTCAGTGAGTTCAAGGAGGAATAAAAGAGTAAATGATTGTTTACTCTTCAGCACCACGACTTTTGTGCAAATAAAAAAATAAAAGCGATGTCATTCAATACTAATATTTTAAATTGAAGTGCTTAGTAATTAAAACTTCTTCACTGCAGTATAGTGTTCACTTGTTACTTTCTTAAAACAAGGCAATGTACTTCGTTCGAGTTAACAGAGGTATAGATGACAAACACTTAAAAAAAGTAATCTTACATTAGATGATGAGAATGATACTGGTTTCTAATTCTATAACGTGTCCTAATCTGGAGATGTAAGGGGAGGCTTCCTCATTTACGCCGGTGCCCCCCCCCACAAATAAGCTCAGATTATATATTGACAAAACCTTAATTTTAATGAATAAAACAGACAAGGACGATATCATATATAGGACAAGGGAAGCCAGAACTAACACACCGCCCACCTCAAAACACCCTCCAATCGGTTTGTTTGCTGTAATCTTATTTCATACGTTTGGGGTGAATTGCTATATGAATGGGGCTTGGCCACTATCACGATGACATAGCAACTCACCCAACATTCAACAATACCACAAACCCATTTTAGGCTTGATGTGATTGGTCCTAGGTGTTCCTCATGACCATATATGACTTGTGTCAGTCGTCCGTTATTTCATACTTAAAAATCAGAAATACCCTTTACTCCCAACGTTTTTGGAATAAGGAAATATTGTTTTACTAACTTATAAAAAAATCGGAATTGTTTTTTGACAGATTTCCTTCTACTGTTCGTGGGGGGGTTAAACCCAATGCCAATGCTAAATTTGGATTTCTTGGCCTCCACCGCTTATTGACACCCAAAATATAATAGCGCGCCATCATTAAATCTTCCGGCGCTCGCTATTCCAGCTTCTATGAGATTTTGGCCCGAATTCATGCTCTCATGACCATGTGTTCAGGGACATTATTGCCTGGAGCATCAATAATTCTGGAAAAATATTATGTCAAATAGCTCCATTAGCATATTTGTTATGCTTCTAGAGCATAATCTGAACCAATATTGTACTTGCAAATCTGCTCCATTTGAATATGCTTGACATATATTATTCCTCTTGATCAGTACATAAAGGTTTCAGGATCATATGACAAATATGCTCCGTGAGCAGTGGAGAAATAATTCAAAGTCAATACTGTCTCCAGGAGCATATTTGCATATCCCCTGGTGCACTGTGCATTTTCTCAGATTCTGGCAGGACCATATTGGCCTGGACAATATGATCCTGGAGCATAATTCGGGCCAGAATCTCCGGGGGGGTAGTGCATACCTCCGAACAGCAACAGTGAAATTCAAATGAGCGGCATCAACATCCGGCGCGAACCGAGTGCAACATTAGTCTGTTTCAAAGACAAAACGGTAGGAGCTCTTACGACGAGACTCGCCTTGAGGCTATATCTGGTACTAATAATGGCTGTTTTTATGGAAATAGCACTGCATTGGTAGCGGGTTAATCCCACTACCTGCGATGATTATTGAAAGCAATATTGTTTTCCAAATTATCAGACATTACTATAAGATTTATTGGAACGAAGAGTTAAGAGGTGATTTTGTTTGCTCGTATCCACCAGTCAGTGGTAATGGCTTTGTGTGGTGTCAGGATTTGTTCCGCATTTTCAGGTTTTACTGGTGTCACTTGACCGAGGCTGCTGTAAATATGCATGTCTAAGAATTCCAAATATACGGAATAAATGGCAGTCTCATCATAGTGCGCAGGTCACACTCCATAGAAAAGGTTTTACACACACTTTGGCACTCGCCAGTGGAGTTATGCCTTGGGAATCCCAATCCCAAGGAGCAAGTCGTGCAACCCCCGCCCCCCCCCCTTTATGATTCGGAAATTTCCGAATTCCCGGCGGCGGCATAAATTGATAAAGATCGGGGTTGGCAAGCACTGACCTCTACACAAAATAGCGGGCTGCCGCACAGTTGAATGTCGCCGAGTGAAACACAGAATGTTTTGGACCTCTACAAAATGGGCGGAACAAGGCTACAAAAAACGCCATGCGGCTGCACACGTTCGCACACATATGTTCTAATTGTTTTACAGGTGTATGCCTTGTTTACCGCCATATTGTAGAGGGCGAAACCCACTTCCTGATGTTTCACTCTGCGACTCTGACCCGCTATCAGTGGTGAGGTCATTGGTTGCAGGGTTTCAGAAATGTGCAACTGCAATGTGGCCGTGTGGGATTGCACCCAAATTCTATGGTTAAATGCCGACTAATAACTACTGTCTGTCCCATAGCTTTCAAGTATTGATGTCGTTTTTAAACACCTTTGAGTACTAGGGCCGATTAAAAATGATCTTACGCTGTTTTCTAATGCAATTTTGCTTGAAAAAAGGTCTTTTGCGCAGAATCTTGTAAATTATGACTATATTCTGGGCCAAATTTTCCAAATTCAAATTTGACTAGAAATTTACTGTAAAATCATATTTGACGAGGCATTTTTATAGTTAGTAGGCCACCTCGTCTCACCTTTCTTATTACCAGTCGCTGAGGAAGGGGTTGTACTAGCTTCGTGAAAAGGTCATGTCGTTCCAATTTTTTAAGGGTGGGGATTGCGATGAAGTACAATTAAAGATCTCGATACTCCCTCTTGTTTCTAATATTGGAAAAGCTGTTCCTTAACAAGCTTTATGCCTTCTTACAAAGCAAAGATCATCTTGTGGGGCCTCAGCAATCTGGCTTTCGACTCAGACAGCTTCTTGACGTGTCTGATCTATAGCATTTTTATCAATCTTAAGAAGCCGTTCGACACAGTCGACGCACAAGATTCTGCGTCCAAGAGTTGAATAATGCTGGAGTGCCGTGAAAACTGAAGTGGTTTGAGTCATACTACGGTGAATAAAAAAGATTGTGCAAGGATTAAAGATGATCTTGACCTTAATGCAATCATGTATCAATAGATTTGTATTGTGTTTTATAAAACACATCTAATATACTTCCAAATGTTGAAAAATGAAAGAAATCGATCAAAAAAAGCCAGTATGACCACTTTGTGTAAGCGCACCCCCTTTTTCGCCATTGGATTTCAAGATGTGTCATTTGTAAACGCGCCATCTTTGTAGTTGTTGGTGCTAATGCACACTTTTCTTCTTATGGCTTTCCTTGCCATATAAAATTGTAACTTGTAACTTTCACATTAGGGGTTTTGATATATTCTTCACCAGGATTACGGTAACGCAACTGATCGTCAATATGTCCAACGACGCCATCAAACATCCAATCAAACGTAGGATAGCAGATATGACGTTTTCTTTGAAACGATCAACTGCCCTCGTGTTTGTAATTTTATTTTTAAACCATTATTTATTTATATTTTCGCCTATAAAATGAAACTGTGTCGAAATGTCTTTTCAAATTCGTTTAGTAGAACATGTCTGAAATTGGCATCTGATTGTGCTCTGTATATTTAGTAAAGAGATTAGTCGATTATCGATAAATTTGTCGCGGTTGATTTTGTTACCTTTAGTAAGAAGTGTAATCCTGACCTTGGGGTAGAAGTTACAGCCCTTTTCAAAACCAGTATTTGGAACGAACAAAAAAGAAATATCTTTTCAAAAATCTGTATAGAATCAACGTAAATCGATGGCTACAGGCTTGCTTGTCAGACGGGAAAAATTCCCGGAGTTTGAGGTAGATTTTCCCGGTTGGAAGTGGTTTGCGCAGATTGTCTGGTTGGCACAAAAAACTATTAGGCATATTTCAAGCTTTTCCTCCGCGGTCAAAGCTCTCTGGGGTGGCGACCTCCCTACCCCCCCCCCCCATACTGAGGAAACACATTGGTCCTATACCTTAAGTTTGCAGTGCTTCTTTCGTGTAACCATCCCCTTCTTACTTCACAGCTTCTACATTTGAAGTTTTTTTATGGTTTATAGTATTGGTTTAACTTTAACATGTTTGAGGGAAACCTCCTAATTATTATAATTTACACTGCAAAAACTGGGTGTTAACTTTAACAACCATGGGTGGTATTGGACACCACGTGGAGTATACGGGACCACTCCCACGGTGTAGATTACACACATGTGTGTTATATTGAACACCAATTTTGGTTGTTACATGTATGCTATGACACTGCTTGGTTTGTTAATTTAACCACAATGGTGTTCAAGGTCCATGGCCCGAGCGCTAATAGCCTCGTCCCCGAAGCCCAGATTTTAACGGAGTGTCAAAATTTGATATCAGAAGAATGCACTATTTTCTCCATCTCCTGTGAATCTTAGGACCAAGGATGTGTGGTTTGGAAGTAAGTGAGCGAAAATGTACCCAATTTGGTCGACCATATAATTTTTACACGGTACTCTATGGGGCTTACGAAATCCCGTTTTCAGGATCGCACATGAAAAACGAATTGAAAATCGGGCGCAACACTTTACAGGTGGGGTTTTGGATTGAAGACGAATCTATCAAGATGAAAAAACTTCAATCCTTAAATCGGCCACCCCCCTTTTACTAATGTGTTAACATGCCGGTGTCAAATTGACCACTACTGGTGTATTTAAAAACTTTCCTGGAGTCAATACGGGACCACTCCCTCTGGTGTTGATTAACACCAAACTTGGTTTAACATTTATAATTTAGACACGGTGTGATATTTTATTGAAAATGCTTGCTTTTGTGATTTGTTTTTTTTTTTTTTTTTTTTTTTTTTTTGGTTCTATTATAACTGATTGCGTCTTACAAATCATAAACAGAACACCAACATCCATAATTAAAAATATTGCAGCAACACCGAGTGGTGTTTAAATCCTAAATTTCAACACAAGAAACTAACACCAACAAGCGTGACACCGACTTGGTGTTAAAATTTTTAACGCCCCAGTTTGCAGTGTACTGGGCTGTAATATTGAATACAAGAACAGAATTTTATGTGAACCTGGGAGAGAGTTTGCATGTAAATATAGCAGTGATAATAATTAAAAATAGGACTACGTACGTCCGGCCAGTTCAAACATTGCATCTTGTTTATGGAATAGAGAACAGTGGGCGCAAGAATATAATAGTTGGCATAATTTACAAGTCGCACACTCCAATTAATGATCTCATTACAGATATTTAGCAAATTTTTCAATTAATCAAGCAAATTTATTGTCATCTCAAAATCAAAATTACAAGTTATGCAAAGTATTTCATGGAAATATCAATGCCAGAGATAGAGATGAGATGAGGACGCTATTAAAGAGAGCGTGGGGTCGTAATGCCAAGTTAAAAGGTAATCTATACTATAAAGATCGAAACTTCGCCATGTGTTTTTCCCTGGAGGCTGCCATGGTGACCCGGAGGTCGCCATGTTGACTGTGTTACATATTTCAGGTAATACCATTCCCATCGTGTCTCTCGGTTGCTCGGTGGTTAGTATTCAAACTGCTGATAGATGATGTAGATTCCATTGAGATGCAAATAAACGTGTTGTAAACATAGCTAAAACAGGTTGTAAAACAGTAGTAGATGCGTATTGAATTCCGGTGGTTTTAAAAGAGTACATACATAAATTGAGGTTAATTTTTCTAAGGTACGAGTTGTCGTCCACGTTCGGGGCTTTAATTACCCATGGTCTTCGAGTTTGACCTTTGTGCTATTTCTATGTAAATTATTATGTCTTGGTGATAAAAGAGAAGAACAACATGGAGGAAAACTAACTACCAAAATGTATTCAAGATTGATTATATACTACGTATTTTAATTCAGGAAATGTCATAATGTCATTTAACGTATTATTTGGACGCAATAATCGGTGACCTTTCGTTGTAGACATTTTAGGGCGCCTGACGGGCGCAACCTATTAGCTTGGCTTGGAAAAACTGTTAAGGCGGTCCGGTAAGTACAAGGATGCGGCCCGGAGCGATTGCGTGCCTACTGTTCCGTGTTGGCGAGCACGAAGTATCCGACAAAAAACGTTCAATTTTCGCTAGGTTTATAGGTCAGACCCAATTACGATACATATTCAAAAAAAAACATAGTAACGGACACTCTGATGACAAAACTCTCCATACAACCCCTTCGTTTTCCCGTAGATAACGTTAATCGCCGCGCAGATACTATATAATATCTTTCGCCGTCTGTGACACCGACTACACACTTTCCGGACCCCCGTAGGAAAACTGTAGCCCAATTGGGGATTTCTACGGTTACATCAGAATATGTTACATAGCGGATGTTCCAATATGGTGGAAAATATATGAGGAGTGTCTCGAGAGTACCCGTGACCTAAAAAATTAATTTCTTTCGGCATCGATTTAATCAAGAAGAAGTTATCAATTTTTCCTTGGCGAAATTTAAGGAATATTTTTCAGAACACTCTATACTGGAATCCTCCACGTAACACGGCCATATTGGGTCCAATGACCGTGATTGGGTCATGTCAATTGTGACCTCGCGCGGTCTCCATCACCTTGTGGACCAAATGAGCAGATTCACAAAAGATATAGTACAGTTTCCTTATGTGGACCAGCGGTCTAAGGCGCTGACACCCATGCTTATTCCTCCGTTGGGCCTGGGTTCGAAATCGGTCAAGAATTGTGATTTTTCTGTTGTTATTAGTTTTGTTCTTGTTTGAGATTGTTTGTTACCAGGAAAGATGTGCCGTTTGTTGGTTTTTTTTTTTTCCCTTTTCTCCCTTTTTCTTTTTGAACACCTACACAGAAAATTGAATCACGAACTTGGAATAAGTAGGCCAAAATGAAAAAATAATAATAATAAAACTGACAAAATTACAATGGAAACCAAAAGGAGAAATAAATTTAGATAAAATAAAATAAAAAATTCAAAAGACTACAATTGAACCAATGAGTGAAAAAAAAAGAAAACGCTAAATTACAAATAAAAAGAAAAGGACAAATAACAAAGAAGATTTTAAAAGAAAAAACAATAGTAAGTAAAATTATTAAAATAACATAAAACATATAAGCAAATTAAATTAATAACAAAAGGAATGAACAAATTAAATGTAAAAAAAAATAACAAATGCAACTAAATGAAAATACACCAAAAACAAGTACTAAAATAAAACTGAACTAATAAAAATAAAAAAATCTTTAAAATAATATATTTTAAGATTCATATAAATAGTTTACGTCATGGTATAAGATGGTGTCTCAAACCTGACTTCATATATCTAACACCGACTTTTAACAGTTGGATATTTTAAAGTAATATTTCCTGACAAAAAATCAACAATTTTTCAAGATGAATATTGTAAGCTCGATCGCCGAGTCTGATACAGGAGATGGTAGGAATATCTAAAATTGTCATTATTAACCACTAAGTAAACCCCCTCAGCCACAAAAATATGTTAAATGATCAGACGACATGCCTGAATGATGGACAGCTCAAACGTTTATGATCGGTATTTAATAATATGACTTTTCTTTTAACCAAAATAATGAAGTTTTGACAAAAATTAAAATTCGGGTGTGGGCGGGTAACTTGGAAACTAAAATATCCAATTCCATTGCCTAATAACAAAAGTAATAAACAAAAATAAATGTAAAAATAATAACAAAAATGCAACTTAAAATACACAAAAATACACGTTGATAAAATATGAAGATAAATATGAAAAGCACGGAGTTTGTTCAGGAGGATTTGTGGCTTGGTTTAGTAAAAAACTAATTAAAATTAACAACAGACCAATAATAAATAATGAAACTTGAGCATACATACGAACAACGTTAGTAAGTAATTAATACAAGTTTTAAAGAAATAAGAAATAATCAAAATATCGAATACGAACAAAAATAATGAAAACTCATAAAATAAGCTTTAAAATGAGCAAAATATGACAAAGTATTTAAAAATAAAGAATACAAATTAATTGAAAGAAATAAAACCGAATATTTAAAAATGAAAAAAAAAAAAATTAAAAAAGAAATACGATAGGAAAACTGTTTTTTAAAACAATTAAAAAATAAAAAAAAATAGAATGTTGACAAATAGCGACCAAAATAAAATAAGATTAATAATATAATTAAAAAAAAGAAAAAAACCGTGGAAAAAGTAAATGAATCAAAAAAACAAAACTACCACTCAATTTTATAAAAATATCAAAATATATGTTTTTTTAAGTTTTTTTTTTTTCATTTTTTAATTTGGTGAAAATGAGAACATGAATTGGATGGTTGTGTTGGTGGAAGGGTGGATTGGCAAACACCCTTGTATTATCTGGAACCGGGCGCGGTGTCCGCCGGAAACGGAACCAAACAACCCTAACCTGGGTACCCCCGCCGCAAACAAAGAAAGCCGAGAACCGCACCCCGAAATTCTTAGTTGTTTGGGGGCATGGGTATACCGATTGGCGTAAAATGAAAAAGCTCCTTCTTTACCATTTTATGCAAAAATAGGTCTAATTATACAAATTATTAAAATAAGAGTCCTTGGTCTCAACATTTTATATTATATTAAGGGCCACTTGGATCATAATCAAAAATGAACACTCAATCTGGTGAAACTTAAAACTAGCATTCTTTTTATCCGATTTTTGTGGTTATAAATACACCGATAGTCGCAGAAAACAGCAAAATATCGCAAAATGTATGCAAATTGGCCATATTATGCAAAAATCTTACGTGATGGCAACAGTTTATGTAATGATTGAAGCCTCACCTTGTACTGTTTACTCTAAATAACCGTTCCAATTTGGTGATGAAAATTGAACAGTTGAGTTTTTGTGCAATTTTAATAGCGGTTTTTAAAAATCAAAGGTTGCAACATATGATAACCTCATTTGTTAAATAAGGTCAAAAGCCTCAAACCAGTCAAATTGTCATGTGAAGTCAGTTGTAAATAAGCTGAAAAAGGTAAACATTGACCTCATTGGAAAATGATGCTATCAATTAAAACCAACGCCATTTTGGTTTTACAAGCACACCCTCATTGTTCTGAAGTCACAAGGGAACTACAAGGGCCAAAGGTCATGTTACACCTTACCATTGACCACAACAAAAGGCAAACTCTCAAAATCCACCCATGAGCTGTTCTGCCAAACAGTGCCTCAATAAACAAAATCCCACTCCCTAAACTGCTGAAATAAAACCATTCCAATTTCTTATTAAGTGCAACAAAAGCATAATAAACAACCAAGTATTGTTCCTAGTCTAGTTTCAGGTGTTACACACTAAACAATTTCTTTACCTGTCTTGCTCAAAAATTAAAGCTTTCCTAAGTTCCTTATATTTCCCTATAATACGCTCAATTTGGTATTGGCTCCTATAACAAATTGCAACTTTAACAAACACCTAAACTGTGTCCTACTATGATCTGTATTTCAATATTATCTATTTTTTTATACTTATTTCAAAACACGTTTGTACTAAAAAAAGTTGCAATAAAATTCGCGAATTCAATATGAGATTGGTCTTCTTTCTTACAAAAAGGATTTCCCAACCACATTAGAACAACCCAACAAGGACTCACTCCTTGGGGCGCCCCTTTCCTTTTTAAAGAATTTTTTTATTATTCGTGTTCTGGTAAGTTTGACCTCGCTGATTATCGATGGTGCCTTTTAACTCTTTTGAACGTATATAACCATCGAGTTCTATCTTCAAAGCGCTATGATCGGCAAGGTACCAGTCAAAGTCCGTACATAGTATACGGTTACACTATGCTACAGCAAACATAGGCCACACACTTCACGATTAACTGTTTTACGCAAATTCAATTCTTTTGTGTCAATATATGACATAAAAGTCCTTGATAAAATACAAACAGCACTTGAAGTCAAGTGATCCAACAAACACCTAAGTAATAGAGCGAATGTGTATTAAATAATCGTGATGACCAAAGTCCTATGACATGATTTTTTAATCGGCGGGGGGGGTGGGATCGGGTGGTTTATTAAAGGTGTTAAACATGAGAGAGTGTACTTAATCTTACCTGTCATTAGCGGCCCAGGCCGAGCTTCATTTGGTCATTTTACTCAAAATATAAACAAAATTAAAGAAAGAAACCAACGGAAAAAAAAAACACTAGCAGGAAGGAATAAGAAATCATTTATGTGTATTTTAAGCATCTTCTTATTTCAGGTTTTGCAAAATTGTTACTCTATTGTTTACAATTGGTTGACATGCAGACGTGAAATGCGGTGTTATAAAGTGCGCATAGTACTATTGTTTACTTTAACTTTAACACAGGCAATTTACAGCAAAATACTGTAAACAATGAAAAGAAAATTACAGGAATCGTATTTCTTTCCCATCGGTGCCTCGAAAATCCGGATGGGGCGGACACTTCTAAACAATGACGTACGGTACCGCCTTATACTCTCTATCGCCAATATCAGCTATTTTGTGTTGTAAAAGGGGTGTTTCATTTGGCCATAATTTACTTAAAAAAAAAAAATCATAGAATAAATAACAATAGTTTAAAACAACAGCAGTGGTAAAAAGTAAAACACATCAAAGTTGTAATTTTAGGCATTAGGCTATGTTCTGATTTTTGCAACATGACTGCGAAATCGTTTACAAGGGTGGATTAAACACAGATTTCGAATTTTAAATCTTTCCTTCATCCAATTTATATTTTAATTTTTTATTTTTATTATGTTTAAAATTAATTTTCAATCTTTGGTTTCAAGAGAGTATCTGACAAAATATTGAATTGATATTGTCGTGGTCTCAAGTTTGGTTTGGGTAGGGACGGGACCGGACGAGTACTGCCTCCGAAAATCGGGAAGTAGGGCCCACATGTGATTTTTGCCGACAAAGGGACCCATAGCTATACCATGCAGAGATTTAAACATGACAAATTTGCAATGTTTTTCTTCAATTTGAACCTTTTCACCAATTTTGGACAATTTTGGCTTCGATTGAGGAGGGAGGAATAAGATGGAATTATTTTTAACATATTGTCTAGATTGGAAAAAAAGATACCATACCAAAAATTGGCATGAAAAAAAGGGTCATACAAGAAGACTAAATAAGTGAGACCCATATTTGCGGCCCCGTAAGAAGAGTTAACTGTAATGAGGAATATGAGATAGGTCTAATGTAAAATATTATCTTTGCTCAAGAGTAAAGCATGTCCATTTCTCAACTCTCCCAATACTGATACGCACGTAAAACCTATAGATTGTTATTTCACATTATTACTCTAAAAATGGCTCAAATTATTGACTGGTGGGATCTCCAAGCTAGACATATATTATAGGCACCACAATTATTTCACCCACATAGATGGGAGAGATGAAAAGTGGACAGCTTTCCTCGAACCAGATCCATACGCAGGGGGGAAAATTCCACAAGGGCCGAAAGGGCTCACTTTGCTTGATATGTGGATGAAGAGGTCCAAAATTTAGAGAATGTTGACAAGAAAGCCCATTAGGGTGGTTGATGAGATGTTTCAAAAAAGGACCGGGGGTTGGTTCACTATACCAAAAAAAAGGTCCCACTTTTTTCGGGTCACGCACCCCCCCCCCTCCCAAAAAAAGTATTCTGCGTATGGACCTGCATCGAGCCAAAGAAACAGGCATATATATGAAATCAGGAACTATAATTATTATCTCATTACAGTAGTTTATGGTTTGAATCATTGCAGCCACGGCCACGTAGCCAGTTACATTTGTAGGCAGCATTGTGGTTTCGGATGAGGGCAAAAAACGCCGGTCAGGGAAAAGCAAGGGGGCCGACCAATGAAACAATCGCCCCGATTGGAGGGTAGCGTCCAAAAAGGCTGCTTTTGCCAAAGTCTCCCAATTTTGCCACAATTTCTTCCAAGGGGGGGGGGGTACTCTGCACCACCCGCATTTCCCCCATGATTGACTAAGTCAATTAGTGGCCACTTTTCGCCGACCCCAGTACGCATCCAAACCACTGCTTGTCCCCGTAGACCGCACATCGGGGAGTGGGGACATAAGGCGTGACGCCAAAACGGGGAGAGGGACGGGGACTAGTAACTACCAGGTCTTCAGGATTTTAGTGATGTTCTACCCGTTGGCAAGGAACTATGAATAAGGGTAGAATTATAGATGAACTATGTTGGTCGGGAGGAAAGCGATAATCTTGTGATCGCCCTGACTTAACACATTTAAGGCAGCTTGAGGATAGTGAAGTGTGAATTTGTGACAGTGAAAAAAAGCAAATAGGCCTAATGGAGAAGGCTTGGAGAGAATATTGTAATGTCGCTAAGTTTACATGATGTGAATAGTGCTCAACCGTTTATGAACCCGCTTCCCACTCAAATAGCAGAGGTTCATGACAGCGCATAAGTTCACAAAATGTCCATGGTATATTCCATGCAAATCTTCCGAGTATGGAAGATTTTTGTCTAGCAGTTCAAGACGACGGGGTATCCCTCGAAGACCACTAATGTTCCACAATAAGAAAATCCAGGTAATATACCAACATCAGTCTGTCGCTATGTCCTATATGAGGACCACAAAATGGAATCCTTCTGAAGCTCATTGGCTTAAACGACGACAGCAGACAATCTAGCCTATAAGCTCCGGCGGCATCCAAAGTTATTAACTCCTGGCCTATGTAGAGCTCAAATCTACCATTATTGTAGATTAAAACTAACTATATAAGTCTAGGGCTTAAAAAAAACTTGTTACTGAGGTGCTGGCGGCGAGACTTAACTCCAAATCTAAAATTATATACTGACGTCACAAAGTTCCCAAGTCTTAAAATAGAAATTACAACAGAACAGCAATAAACATAACCTTGCACTAGCTGACCAATTGGAATTCATCATAAAATTAATCATCTGAAATTACATCACTCAACATATTACAAATTTATGGGGGGGGGGGGGAATTACCTATCCCTCAACAGGTGAGTTTGATCTAAAGCATATAAACAAGTTGAATCAGATTTCTACGTTTACATCTTGGGAATCCCCATGTCCCTTAGTGTGCAATCTAATTCTAAACAGGTGACCTTGCAAACAAAATAGGTAAATCCCCTGCTCCTTTTTTTTTATCATAACACCATCATTTTTCCGTGAGAAAGAAATATTTTCTCAAATAAAATTGAGTGTGAAAAATAATATTTCAATCAAAAAATTTTGAGGGTATATAACAATGATTTTACCCAAAGAAATATATAAGCACAGTAAACTGTTGCTCATAAAGTTGAATATTTTTTTCAGACCCAATTTAAAAAGCTTCAGTGTCAGTAATCATATTACAGTAGGTGAATAAATTACATAATGAGTCCCACTATGACGCGAGGTGAAGTGAATCCAGCATCTGTACTGGCTCCTATGCTGTTCAACTTGTATATCAGCGATTTACCTCAAACAAAATCTAGACAATATGGCTACGTCGACGATATTGCCCTCCTCCACTCGGACATCAACTGGACAGAAGTAGAAAGCATACTTACTACAGACATGGCCCTGCTTGCAGCATATCTCAAGACCTGGAGACTGAAGCTGAGCGAAGCCAAGACCACCGCTACTGCCTTCCACCTCAACACCAAAGAGGCTCATCGCCAGCTTCAAATCAACCTCAATGGAGCGCCTCTGCCATACAATCCTACACCAACCTACTTGGGAGTGAAGCTTGAACGGCAGCTTACTTACCGGGAGCACCTCGAGTCCGTATGCACCAAGGTATCTTCGAGGAATAACCTCCTGTGCCGACTTGCTGGATCTTCATGGGGTGCCAGCCCAACGACCCTACGCACCACTGCTTTGGCTCTGGTCTACAGTACTGCTGAATATGCCGCTCTAGCATGGTGCAACAGCTCTCACACAAAGAAGCTGGACACAGTACTCAACGAGACCTTGAGAACCATCACTGGCTACCTCCGTCCTAGTCCATCTGAATTCCTACCAGTGCTTTCAGGCATTGCACCTGCAGTACTTCGGAGAGAACACCACACGCACAAACTAGTGAATAAGGCCCTGCTGGACAACAAGCACCTGCTGCATAACACTGTCAAAGAATCACACCAACTCGGTAGACAGAGACTGCGCTCTCGCCAACCTTTCTGCCGACACGCTGCTAAACTCTCCAGTTCCCCATTCAACATCTTACAGACATGGAATATCTGGCTAGATACTCCAAGACCAGATCAACTCTCTATTACACCTAAGACAGAACTACCACCTGGCAGCAATCTCCCACGCAAGGAATGGGTCACCTTAACCCGGATTCGCACAGGAGTCGGTCGCTTCAATAGCAATATGCACCGATGGGGGCTGCGGCCATCGCCAGCCTGCCAATGTGGTTCTCCATCACAGACTGCGGATCACATTCTCAATGAGTGCCCTACCTTTCGTCCACCGGTGGACACAGATTTTCTCAAACCCCAACCAATCAACAGTGAGTTGGCTCCAACGCTTACAACATATTTAGCTGCTGCCTCATACGCAAGAAGAAGAAGAAGAATCCATGCATAATTTTGAATTACGTAACAAAGCCTTTTGTTAGTCGCAATAAAAGGGCAGACATCTGTTGTTTGTTCTTTTTCCCTGCTCTAAACCTGTGTTCAACGAGCCCACGTTTTTCAGAGTTGGTTGTTACGCGGTTACAACAAAAATTGACACAGAGGTTCCCAGGGCTATGCCTCGTCCAACGACATTGTCAATACACCGAAAGGTACTTTGCACTCCGACAGGAGTGGTACAGACAAGCCAAAGTCACTGATTTCCTCGGGATATCGCAGTGTACGGTCTGTAAAATCCTCAGACATCATCGAGAGGTGGGTCATTTGGTAAATCGGAGATTGCTTCAACATAGTTACCAGCTGTTACCGAGCAAGACGAATGACCAAATGTCAACCCCTAACCGTTCACCACAGAGTTGCTCCACTTCGCTGGGCTAGGGAGCACAGAAGATTACCGTTTGGGACACATTGGCGACATGTTGTCTTTATGGACGAGAGCCGCTACATCCTTGACCGTCAAGATGGAAGACAAAGGGTCCGTCGATTACGTGGTGAGAACCTCCGAGATGACTGTATTCAGGAATCGACTCAGGGCGGTGCATGGCGGCTCAGTATGGTATGGGCCGGTATTCATTATGGAGGAAAAACGTCACTGGTGGTGCCAGATGGAAACATGAACGCCGTCGTGCACCTGGACATTCTGGAAAACCACTGCCTGCCACATGCAACAAGGGTTTATACAAACAATTTTCGGCTAAAAGTCAACAACGCCACGCCGCACAGGGCCGCTGTAGTGATACAATTTCTTGAGACAGAGGGGTGGAGCAGATACCATGGCCTGCTTGCTCCCCTGATATGAATTCTATCGAGCATGCATGGGATGCCTTAGGCCGAGCCATCAATGACAGGGACAATCTTCCTCAAACTCTACAGGAGTTGGCTCAATCTCTGACTGATGAGTGGGACGCTTTGCCCATTGACTCCATAAACAATCTTGTGGACAGTATGCCCCGACGTCTTGACGCACTGATTCATGCCAGGGGTGGCCATACTCGATGTTAGTGACTGATTGACATTTAAAGCAGTACTATCGAACATTTCGATGCATGAAATCACCCAAAAATGTGTTATTTGTAAAACTGACTGACGTGAAAAATTATAACAAAATCCTGAAATCTACTGTTCAAATACCCCTTTTCCTTTCAGGATAAGGACACAGTTCGTAAAGGGTTAATTTTGGACTAAGTTCGTGGTGATATGTTCGGAAGAGACTGATCAATCAAGTAGTGTTTCGATATACACCATAGATATCATAAATAATTCACACTGTAAGAATCATTCCATAAAAAGTGGTAAAAAAATATTGTATTCCAACTGTATGAGCGTGTAGGAATAACAAGGAAAACACAAATGATGTTATCTATGGTGACTGTTATCTGTTTTTCAAATCCAGAAACTGTTTACGTACTTGAGCTTTGGCCAACCTTGACAATGGCTTAATCACAAGTGTTTCAATCCACTGCGTTTCCCCGGAGAGCTAGTGTTATATAATTTTATTTATTTATTTATAACATTTGGCAAAAAGCACACGCAAGAGCCCATTAGTGCTGACTAAAGCACTAAATGAAAGGGAAGCCTTATAAACACCAAAATTGAATAAAGGGAACTAAAACCAAAAAGAAATAAAACACTTAGACCTGGAGTGTCCTAACAGCTGCCTTGAAAGCAGGAAAAGAGGCACAAGTCACAGCACGTTCAGGCAAATTATTCCACAACTTGGGCCCACGATGGAAGAAACTTCTCTGACAAAGAGCGAGGCGACTGAATGGTGGATAGAGGGCACAAGAATGACCACACCCGGAGTCGGCACGAGAGTGAGGAGCAAAAACATCGGGAGCAGAGGAAAGACCCGCAAGAACCCTGAAGACATGACAGACAGCAAAAAAGCCACGCCGAGCCTCAAGAGACGGGCAGGGAGCTGGAGAAGGAGGTCACCATGCCCAAGACTCCAGACGGCAAAATGGCCCGACAGGCAAATCTCTGAACAATTCCAAACGCTTTGGTTAGGGTCTCCGCCCAAGGGTGCCAGGCTGTGCTGCCGCATTCCAATATGGGACTAACCAAGGAAATGTACAGGTTGCGCGAAGATTTTTAGGAGCAAGATGGAAAATTCCTATGGATCAGGCCAACGATCCCCGAGCTTCTGCAGATGGCATCTATATGTACATGCCAGGCAAGCTGCTGCAATGTGGTGGATCCCAAGGAAGATTCATTATCGCTCCTGATTCTTCCTGATGAGTTGTTGAATTAACCGTCCTTGACTTTGTCTCTTCCCAGTTTTCTGTTGGAGACTTGATCAGCATTTCTTGTGTCATTTGGCCTCCCTGCTCACCTTAACATTATGATATGTCATAACTCTTGCAGTTGATCAATGAGTCCTGACCAATGTCTTTTCGGATGTAGTCTCTTATTGTGTTGTGTGGTGTCATCGCGATTTTGTGTTCCTTGAAGGGGTGTTTCGATAAGGTGACATCCTCTTCTGACACCTTATGATTCGGAAACCTTAAATGAAAAACCACATAAACCGTGTGT
The DNA here is from genome assembly GCA_023653785.1 of Ophioderma brevispina. Taxonomy (NCBI): domain Eukaryota; kingdom Metazoa; phylum Echinodermata; class Ophiuroidea; order Amphilepidida; family Ophiodermatidae; genus Ophioderma; species Ophioderma brevispina. The sequence continues at coordinate 25,462 of JAMKCH010010818.1, forward strand.
TTATTCCGTTAAGGTTTCCGAATCATAAGGGTGTCAGAAAGAAGGGTGTCGCCTTATGGAAACACCCTCCTTGAAGATACTTGTAGTTTTCTGAAAAGTTGTAATAATGGTATGCAGCATGAACTATAATGTCTTTAGAAAATTTCCAGTTTTGTTTCGTTTTGTTTCGTTTTGAATGTTTTTGTTTTCCTACTGCCAATTTGCGGTTTACCTATTATAGTGTGCTTCTATCCTACCTTTATGTTGTTCATCCGCGGGATATCCGAATTAACAGGACTAAAACACCTGAATGCACCAAAAAGTTTGGTGTTAAAGAAAAGGACAGTTCCACAGTTGTCGTGGATTCTAACGGTATTTTGACAACTATAAGGACAAAAACAAACTATGTAAAGAATATTTACGATCCCAAATTCAAACCAAGTTCAAAACTTCTCAAAACAAACGTCATTCCTTTATTCGTAGGTGTAAGCGGGTGTTATTACCCTATCAGAAACTTGGTAATCTGATTGATATTGAGGATTATATTTTACATAGCGGTCTCGCGCGATGGCAGGAGAGCGGAAGGCCTCAACCATTTATATTCATAAATCAGTTTTTTATCGCATTCGTGATGATCTCAAACTTATTAATGAGCCAAGGAAACGGGACATTCGGAATCTGCCTTTATTGAAATTTTGCTTTCTGGGAATAAAAACATCATTGTCGGTAATATTTATAAATCCCATAGAACCGACACGGAATTATTTCTTTCTGATTTGTCACAGTCCTTACATCAAACACCCTAAATACAAAATAAACAGTGCTACATTACAGGTGATTTCAATATCGACCTTCTACGTATAGTAATGTCAAATCAATAAACGAATTCTTAATACAATTTTAATAACAGCATATAACCATTGATTGATAGGCCTATCTGCTACAATAATCGACAATATATTTTACAAATGTACTTACATCAAATTAAATCGGGTGTTTTTGCTATAGGCATAACCGGACCTTTTCCATATTCAAATTACCCGATCTACTCCAATTAGAAATATCCAAACACAACCATACAAATCGCGCTCATTTAATGACAGAAATATGAGAAATTTTCTCAATCATCTTAGCCTTGTAAATGGAAATCTGTCATGCATCTTGATCCCCACCAAGCTATGATACATTATATTTTAAATAAATTCATGGAAATTTACAAACAATCATACACGGCATTACTCCCCGCATCCTTAAGTTGTGCGCTGCAAATGTTGCACCCATCCTTAAATGTATTTTTCAAAAAATCATGGACACAGGGATCCTGCCATCGGATTGGTTACATGCAAATATTGTAACTTTGTTTAAGAGCGGGGACCGTTCTCTTCCATCTAATTATCGTCCTGTCTCATTGACCTCCGTCGTTTGCAAATTGTTAGAACAGATTCTTGCCATACATGGGAGCATTGGGAATCCAACAAAGTTTTAGTCGACAACCAGCACGGGTTCCGTAAGGGGAGATCATGTGAGATCCAGTTGGCCGCTACTATCGAAGATCTTGCCGATGTCCTAGACCAGAAGGGTCAAGTTGACTGTATTATAATGGACTCATAAAGGCCTTTGATACAGTACCACATCAAAGGCTGTTAAAGAAACTTCATCATAATGGGATTACTGGTTCCCGCACACCTGGATGGTCAAACTTCTGACCAAAGTCCCCGCGAAGTTGTTAATCCGACGGTGAGTCATCAGATAAAGCCTCGGTCTCATCCGGCGTTCCCCAAGGGTCCCGCCATGTTCCTTTTGTATATAAATGATCGTCCCAAAAATATTAATTCTAATGTGAGGCTTCTGGCTGACAATTTGCCAATTCAGTGCAGAGGATCATATCAGACAGATGCTGACACCAATGTTCTTCAACAAGACATCAAACATATGCTTCCTTGCAAACCGCTGGCTCATGATTTTATTCTAACATGTTTCGCTATGTGCATCACCCAGAAAAAGAAGCCAATTAATCACATTCGATATGGGTGTACTCGCACTGGGGGGGCTCCCCTGCCTCACTGATAGGCCACATTACCTGGATTCACCTTAACAATAAGCTGAACTGGTCAATCATATAAAATAACCACTGGCCAAAGAAATAACGACGCTCGGATTGCTACGCAGAGAACTTCAATCACTGTGATAGTCTGTCAAAGCCATTGCTTACAAGACTTAGTCCAGCCATCATTGGCATACTGTTCAACTAATTTGGGATCCTCACTGCCAGAATTCAATTGATCACATCGAGGACGTTCAAAATAGAGCCGGGTTTTTTTTAGATTTGCCTGTAATAACTATAGCCGGGAATGTAGTGTCTCTGCGATGAAGCATAAATGGATTGGGATTTCCCTGGAGGAGCGTCGGACTGAAGGCACGACTGTATCTTTACAAAGCGGCCACCAGTCCGCTGCTCATGATAAAGAAAGTTCATTCCAGATTCAAATCACGGAGAATCACTACAGACAAACATCTGCGAGGTCCTTCAAAAACGTTGCCACCAATAAGGACTGCTACAAATTTTCTTCTGCCACGTACTACGCTCAATGAATGCTCTGCCACCAATCCATTAGACACAACCTCCATGAAATCGTTCAGAAAGCCAAGAACTCCAAAATTATAATCGGCAGGAATTGACTCAGGGGGTTCTTTATTAATTTTGCTGCCTGTTCCAACGTCTTCGCCCGGTGCGGGATATCCAACTTATTGGTGGTTGCACAGTATTCGACAGATGCAGGATGCCGAGGAAAAACAGAATTAGACCATTTGTTGATACAATGTTACTTAGATAGAGCAAAGACTCAGGCTGGTTTCCGTCCAGGCCGTAGCTGTGCGCAGCAGACACAAATCATTCGACGAATTATAGAGGGATTCAAAGATCACCAACTACCTCTTACTGTCACTTTCATCAAATTCAAGAAAAAGCGTGTTGATTCATCAATGAGACTGCAATGTTTTTCCATATACGCCACTATGGCATTCCTGAAGCAATGGTCAATGCCAATCAAAGCCCTGTACAGCAACCTAATGTGCGTGAGTGGTGAACGCCAAACATTCAGAGAGCATTTGATGTAACCACAGGAATCTTGCAAGGGTGAATTGCGCCCTTTGTGTTCATCAGTTGTGGATTATCTTTAACGAAAGCTACCGCTGGGATGACTCTGGGAATTCTAAAGCTTTCTTAATGTGTGGGTTCATACTTCATAGTAAAGGAGATAGTAAAGATATGTATGCACTTAATTGGGAGAGGATAGCTCCACTGTTTTAGATAATAGGAACCTAGGAAACAAATTGTGATAGTGCCAAATTGATTATCTGGGCGAAAGGACCTGGTTCGTTCGCCAAATCACAATTGGCCACCAAAAATCAATTAAATAGCCTACTAGGATTCTTAAGGTTGCTTTAGAACAAACCAAAATAATGGTGTGGTTTGTTAAGATAGAAACAACACACAGATCATTTTTAAAATGCGTTATTTTATTTTATATTGTTAACCATGTTTCAAGCAAAAGATGGCGGCCAAAATGCCCGCCAAAACATTTAAATCTTAAAAATTGGCAATATACTGACTCGATTGCCCAATAACTCAAAATCCAGCATGTCCAGTATGTCAATCAATTAATGAATAATATCTCACTGACCACATTAAGTTATATCTGACATCAGTAATATTTGTTGTGTACAAGGGTCCCTTTTGACCAATGCCAGATGATTGCATTTTATGTGATTGTGCAAGGAAATAGATATTAGAATCAAAGGTGCAAGGATATTTTAACGCTATGATGATGTTGAATGATATTACTGTTAAATGCTGTTGCCAGGAAATCGGAACTTCAAGACAGATCTCCCACCCTCTGGAGACATGGTTGATTGACTAGATAGAGGGTGCACTTCATACTTCACAGAATTGGAGCCCGTTCACCCAAAGGAGAAGTGCCTCTCTTGCGGTCACTGTCCATTTTCACCTATTCACTGTGCACACAGTGCATTCAATAGGGCTATGACCTTCACGCGTTAGACTGTGCTTAACGCATAGGACATGAGAGAACTCACGTCTTTGCGAGGGGGGAAAGGCAAGTGCCAAGGGACTTTCTTTGTAGAAGCTCTATTGTAGATAAGAATATATTATCATCAAAACATATGGAATTTTATTATGACCACCGAAACCATTCAGAAAATATCCGAAGATGGTTAATTTATAAAGAGTGTATTTTGGTAGGGTATAAATGCTAACTCAGGGCAAAAATAACCAGTGCAGTGATTGCTGTGCAGATTCAGGAGAGCGCCATGGACAAACTGTTAGACCTATATTCTTGTAGAGCTGACAACCAAGGTAATCTTATTTTCTATAAGGTGGTGTAATTTGGTGAAAACATACGGTACTGAAAAATATCGAAACGACATTCTAACAAGGCTGTCCAAACAGGTGTAAAAACAGGCCTACTCGCCAATGTTCATGCACCAAAGTGTGTGGGGTATATCCACTCATCCATGAAGATGTCATTGATCATGTGATTGGATGGTGCCCTGTGACGTGGGAATCATTTACATATGATCAAACTTATGAATGGATTCATGTCACATGGGGCAATCGACACCGGGAATTAACGGCAGCGCAGATCCAGATCGGATCCGTTTCCCCGAGATCCAGATCACGGGAGACCGTTTAGAGAACTCGACACGGAGCAGTGAGTGCGAAAGACGGCGACCTTCGAAGCGTAAAAGGAACATATGCTCGCGTACAACCTGGTGATCGAGGAATACTTATGCGTAAACCTAAAAGTACGCGCTTAAAGTGCAGGGACAATACCAAGCGTTGGACACACCATGTTACGCGTTGCAGATCTGGATCCAAGTCTGGCCGTTGCCCGTGTAGACGCAAAACTGGACAAGATATCTGGGAATCCGATCTGGATCCGTTGTAAATTGCCCCCATGATTCGATTGGGTGGGCAAAAGGTCGTGGCCCGTTTACAGAGGACACTAACTGCACTATGTGCATTCTGAACATGTGGAGAAAGTGAACTTGCTGGAAGTTTTAGGCAAAAATGCCATTTTTTGCTGATGCCGGTAATATGGAACCTTTGCTGGAATTCTGGTGATGAAACTCAGAAAAACAGAATGGAAACCTGTGCAGGTTGTAAGTTCAACAGAAACCCCTCAGTCATGTTCATGAACATTGTGTGCTGCTCGCAATTGTAACCCATGAGGTAAAGCCCACTGGAGCATCCAGTGACTGTGTAGCTGTATTGCAATATTGGTGTGAGTCGCGTCACGAAGATGATTTAAACTACATGAACTGGCTCGCAAGTGATCAAAATTCCATAGCATAAATTAAATTAATTAATCCTTGCACATCAAATTGACTTTAGGCGATTCATAATTAACAAAACAAGCTGTAGTAGTTAGCATTCACACCTGTAATTTCATGCAAACGTTGCAAAAACGTTGTCATCTGACCAAATTGAACAACTTAAAAAATAAATCTTATAAAGAGATAGATTTATTTTTATTTATTTACATATATGGCTAAAATACATAGTATGCAAAGTATAAATAAGAGTGAGAAAGAAGAAAGAAACCCCTGACCCAGGGGCTAGCCAGGAGGAACCAGAAGCAACAAATCACTATCACCCAAAAGGGGTGGGACCCTCCACCCACACGAGACAATAAAACTTAAAACATATAATTGCACAAGTATAATGAATTACCTAATATAAAATACAATTACAAAAAAATATTAAGAGCCACGCTCTAGCTCTTCAAGCCACCATTTGAAATAGATAATTTTTGAGGTGGTACTTGAAAGAAGTCATTGTGGTTAAAAGAAATTGTGACCCTGACAGAAATTGGAAGCTAAGCCCAAAGGCGAGGAAAAATTGCACTGATTGGTGTATTTATAGTGTCATTTTTTGGGTATTAAACGGTCATTAAAGAAGGTTGTCAAGAGTTTGGACGGACATTGACCGTCAGTTGCCAAAACAAAAACACAGCGGAATTTAAAATACAATGCAGAAAAACCAAATTGACAAATATTTCTTCGCTAGACAAATCCGGTGAGTTTGAGCTGAATACGATCCCTGTAAGATTGGTACCCCTTACTTGACCCAGAATAAATCTTGTAGCACGCTCTGTATAGGTTCCAAATTATTAATACTAGCGGGAGGCCCGTGCTTCGCGCGGGCTCCCGCTAGGTGAGTGAACGGGAGGCGATCAATGAAAGAGAAAAGATCACTGACACTGAAGCGATCACTGAACAGAATGATCCCTGAAACAGAAAGCGATACTGAAACTGAGCCGACTCACTGAAACAGAAATGATCAATAAAAACTGAAGCGATAACTGAAGAAGTAAAACATATGGCGAAACCGTCATAATCAAACCAGTGGAATACACAACGCATCAAGTCACTCCATATGATTACCCGTCATCATGAAAGTTTTAGAATCCCCCCCGGTCACCAAAACACTTTAGTAAACTCAATTTCCCGTATCATATAATGTATCGCGTTTAGTCACAAATTATATTTCATTTCTCGTTTTTTTTTTAAATAATAAAAAATGCAATATTTAATCCCGTATAAGTTTCCATTAAAACTTTTTCATTTGTCATATCCTCATTTTTCCTCTCATAACTCCTCCAATTCCCGTATAAACTTGTCCTCATCCTGCAGTTTATGCATCCCCCGTCGCAACATCCAGTGAGCGTATTTTTTCCGCAACTCAAGTTCCCGTATGTTCCAGACATAACCCGTTGCTTAGCCCTATGTAGGCATACTTCCTATTTTTCTAATAAAACGCAAATATTTCATCCGTAACTTACCGTATATTCATTTTTCAAAACTAATCTCAAAACAACTTCCCCGCGTGTGTTCTAAACCCGTACTTTCCATCACAATCAAAGAGAATATAACATGAAACGGTTATTTCATATTTTCTTTACCCACATCACCGTTAGTAAAATAGCTCGGTGTTTTGCCACGACACGTACACAAGTTATAAGGCGCCTGTTACTTGCGTATACCGCATTGGAGCGTATCACGCGTAACGTGCGTACGCCCGATAGCGTCTCCACGCGTAACCACCCGTCGCAACGCACCACGCATCCGGCCACTTAGTAACGCGTGCAAAACCAAATGGAATTTATCATAGCAACCGAGCACATTTTCGTTGATGTTCAGTCATTTCTGACGGATTTCGTCAAATATATGCGCTAAACCGTCCGGTATCATCACGCACCTTTCACGTGAATTTGGCAAAATATGGATCGAAACTGTCAGAGCCTTTACAAGCGAACATAACATACATACATACCATACAACATTGGCAAATTATAGTTAGTAAGATGAGTTGTTGCGGTACACAAACCAAACTGGGGAACAACAAATCCATAATGGGTTAAAAACAATGTGAACCGATACAAAGTTAGCGGATTTTGGGGTTTTGTTACCAACAACGTTTAAGAAAAACCACATTAGTTTGTTGCACTTTTTTGTACATTGGATACAGTTCGTTCCAGGTTAGATGGCTGATACCTGAACCCGAGAGACCTAGGCTGGAGGCTTCTAAAGCTGTGTATTTCAAACAAAACTAAACTGGATTTGGTTGGATTTGCGAACGACATAGAGCAGTAATTGACCTTTCTGTGGATTTAACTGAAGAGCATGTCTCTGACCAACCAATGATGTATTCAATCATTTTGGAGAATTACTTCATCAGAGTGATTGTTAATCGTGCGCGAATAAAACTAGCATCAGCATAATGGTGCTTAACCTTGGAAATTAAATGGAGGTGAAGATCGTTTGTGTAAATGTTAAAAAAGCAGTGGCCCCAAGGACAGAGCCTGGGGCAACACCAGTAACACAAACAAAAATCAGACATTGGCCGCGAAAAACACACTCTTGTCTACGGTTTGCAAATAAAAGAAGAGACCAGTGTCTTTCAACAGGGGACCTCTGAAACCATAAGTGCGGTGGAGCTTTTCCAAAAGGAAATGCTGAGATATAGAATCAAAAAGCCGCGACTATAATCAACAGAAATTAAATCAACACGTGGGGTTGGAGATGTGCGACGATCAAGAATCCTATTCCACTCGCAGATGGCTTCACACAGCGTCGTGGAACAAGATTTACCTGGGGAAAAACCATGCTGGTCTGAATACAGAAGACCATTGTCCAAAAGGTGACATCGAATATGGTCAGAAACAATGCTCTCCAACATTTTGACAACAGCCTTTATCGTGTTTAATTTGGTGTTCGTATTTTGTTATGATTTTTCGAGCCGAGATCGTAACATTGTAATAATGCTTCAAATTCAAAATGACGCTCGATTAAGTTGCGTTATCCTCTCCTAAATTAAGTGCACACAAAAATGTATTTCGAAATCTCTGAGTCACTGTTTTTAAACGCTGACTCAGAGATTTCGAAATACATTTTCGTGGCAGAAGATATTTTTTGTAATACTTTTCAAGTTGTGTGGTGTGGGTGTGTTGTAGGGAGAACTGAATATAATCAAAAATAATGATTTTCCTGTCAGAAAGTAAGACCCAGTAGTAGACTTTGTAGAGAAACCCAGTTCACACTCAGGAAAATTAGGTTGTCCTTATTGTTACATGGTTTAATCAATACGCCCCGCAATCGTCCCGTCATTGTTGATTCCAGTTTAATTTGATTTCAGCCCCCTCGATAAAATGATCCGTTCTCCATGAATTTCAAAATCAAACTGAATTAGTTTTAATTCTCCTGCAAGCATTCCATTCGTTCTGAGAGGTTGTATGCTTTAACCAATCAATACAATTGAAATTCGTGTGATGATACCAGATCAGATTAAGGCCATAATTAAAGAATGTTCCTTTTCTCACGAAGAAAATAGGGCACTGAATAAATTCCAAACCCTAAACTTGAACAAATTCTGAAGCATTCAACATAAAAAAATGATACAAATAAGTAATTATTACTCACCACCAAAGTTCATTTACCTCACTAAGGAATATTAGAAAATCTGATACGTTTACATTTATTCGCCTTGTTCCAGAAATAATGTTTGACATCTTGGTCCAATCGTTTATCTAAGTACTGGTTTAACGAACTACAATAATTACGTGGCCTAAATTCTCTTCACGATTAAGAGGTTCACCCGGTGTGAAAGCAGATATAGTCCGGCGGGAGCCACAGTCCGGGGCTCCATAGACGATAACGGAATAAAGCGTGGAACTTATGTTGCGCGAAGAGTCAACTGAATCGATTGTTCTATTGTTAACCATTGCTCCCGGACTATGAGTACGCCGGACCATAATTACTTCTACACCGGTCTCGATGATTTTTGTTTCCTTTCTTTCAGACCTCCAAAAGATCTCGATGTTCATGACACTTTATCCGTTTTTTGATTGACTCAAAACAAAGGAATCGATAGCGTGTCTTAGACTGTAAAACATATTTATTCAATTGAATTTGGTATGAAGCATTTACATATTCGATACAAAAAAAGTTAATGTAAACAATGGGTTAAAGCCCTGGTTAAAGCATTTCAGCTGTTAATTCGGCTTTTTATTTTGATCTCAACACATCTTCTCAAAAGTAATTCGTACCATCGACAATATGCGTTAACTGCTAGGAATAAAAATCAGACACCAATTTAG
>JAMKCH010010819.1:0-27797 GCA_023653785.1 Ophioderma brevispina
TCCAAAATGTTTCAATTTAATAGGCAAGTTTATACTTCTCTAAAACTTCAATCGCCGAATCTCGAAAAGTGACTTTTTGATCGATTGGCCTGTGTGGAAAGAATTCGTGACGATATGTAAGTGATTTCCGATAGAATAGTCCCCGAATAGATTTCTTACCTGTAATGAGTGATTTCATATAGATCAACCCCCAATAGATTTCTTACCTTGTATTGCTAAGAAAATACCTTGAAATGAAACAAAAAGCGCTTTGATTTGCAATTACTTTTATAGGTTGATTAATGTATTTGCTCCTAGAGTAAATTAGAAGTTTCTCAATTTTTGTACCAAAGAAAAAAATCGCATCTTAATCCTCTCACACTTTAGATAGTTTTGATGAACGCTTTATCATACGTCAAAATCAAATTTGCACGTTTTTTTTGGACACCAGCTGCGTGGAATCTCTCGTTGTACCTTTTAATGAAGATATTCGGAAGACATATTTAATATCGCTCCTCGAGATCTTTGTGGAACCTATTGGTCCCCTCGGAAATGGAGGGCGTGGGTACTATTTTCCCTCGTCCTCGGTCCTTTGAAAATAGTACCCAACCCCCTCCGTCACCTCGTTTCCCTTCCATAGATTTCCACAAGATCCCTCATTGCATTTTTACCTAATACATGGGCTTTTAAATAAGCAAATATATCATGACATAATAATATATAATAATACCGACATTTGTACAGCGGCTTTTTCCGAAGGATTCAAGCGCTGTTTGCCTATTATTATTACGCTGCATCATGAAATCGGCACAATCATTCGCTTATTCAATGCTGGCAGCTGGCCAAAAGCGCACATCCCTATCCGCACTTAGATTGTAAATTCCCAATAAGTGTTCCCTATAATTTCGCTTGGGTTCAGCGAGATATTGAGATTAGACATCTTGCCCAGGGCCACAAACACGTTTTGACTGCAGCGGGGTGCTTGAACTTACGATTTACAGTAGTTTTAGATATACTGAGTCCTGCCTTTAAATCCGTTGCGACACGTACTCATCGTGCAATATTAAAAGAATATACCATTCGGCCAAATTTGGACTGTTCCATTTTACTCAGCTTTCGTTTGTTAATGGAGACGTCAGCAACGAATTTATTGCAAGAATATTGCCGTCCATATTTCTTTTATCATGATATAACTGGTTTATTTCATTGGCCCATGGTTCAGATCAATGAAACCATGATATATTAAAAATCACATCAAATTAGCTACATTGGTTAAATCATTGTAATCTTTAGACTTCTCTAGCCCAATAGAATGTAGAATGATCCCTAAGAACATATATTTACACTGTTTGTTACAGCGGGGATAGGTTTCATTTACATCTATTCCGTGATGGGTAAGGCTGGGGTAAGTAAAGGGTAAATCTACCAAAAAAAACGTGCCACCGTAAAAAACAAACACCAGTTTTAAAAAAGTACGAGCCCATATAAAAGTTAATAAATGTAAAGAGAGCACAAGTATACTCAAATGCGTTGCCCATTGGAAACTTGGTCCATTTCTCCATTTCGAATTCCTTTGTTTGAGACATTCAGTGATTATTTCATTAAAGGGAACCAGCATCGTTAGACTAAATTGTTGATTATAACAGGTGAGTCAATAAAAACCCTACATTCAGAAAATTTTTTTCTTCAAAGTTCAACGTTATTTTTGCTTCAAGTTGCTTTGGTTGTTTACAGAGATAAAACAGGCTAATCAGAAGATTTTTTATGTGGTTGTCTTCAGGACTTTGGGTTGGGTTTTCAGGAAACTATGTCCATTTTGCGGGAGAGAGACCTAAAAATTAGAGTTGGCCGATTTAACCATACAATGCATAGAGACTGACACCGACGTATACATAACACATTATAGCCAAGTAATTCAACAGCAATTTCAGATGGTATCGAGTTCTCTCGACAAAAACATATCAGTTTGAATAAATGATATATTGTGTACATTAATCTAAGTAAAATATCTTCAAATAAGTAAAGTACCAGTGTTCAATAATAAAGAGTCAGTTATTGAAAATCACTCATATCAATGTATCAGTTCATGAACTAATGAAAACTGATCAGAGATTTTGTTTTAACATCTCAAATGTATTATTTGCACAAATACGTATACTCTGCGTTCCTATAAATTGCGGAAGAACTAAACTGAAGTTTTCTGTAAATAAATCGGAATTAAAACTAAAATTAAATATCGCAACTGCTGTATTTTAAGCAGAATACAAAAACTTTCTATGGTTTCATTTGCTCCCAGTTTTGTTGTAGGTTAAAACCATGAAATCTTGATGATGAACCAAAATAAGCTCTGGTCTGCACCAGCTATCTGTATATCTTATTTGGGAAATTGAACATTTTGAGACTTAGCATTTTCTTTTGTAATCTCTGGGATATTATTTTTATAATAAGTTCCAATTACCTCTCCAACCTTCTATGCTGAAAATTAATTTGGCCTGTAAATGTTGACCTCAAATCAATGCTGAAGGGACCCATGTACTCTATGTGTAAGAGATGCTCTTTATTTGGCCAAAATCGGCCAAACAGGATTTTTAAGTCTCTCAGCAAAATAGGCTAACTTCTTCCTCCAAAGTTCAAAGGACACCAAATAAACGTTTTATGAAAGCTGTTTATTCTTCTTATAACCATAGCAAACATTGAGCAAAAAGACCAATTCTTAACTCTTTTAATTATTTTTTATTCTGAAGTTAGGGTTTTTTGACTCACAATGTATAAATCCAACTGCATTTGTTTCTTATTAAGGGTATATTGGCGTTGAGTTGGAATTAGTATTCATTTCTTGGTAAAGGGCTCTTGTTCTGACTTGAAACTTGATAGTTGATATTGCCTTAGTTTCGTTTCGATTGATTTATTGTTGGAGAGTATTCAATACGGAATAAAGCCCAATCTCGTCATAACATAATTCCACGCGGCGCGAGCGAAAATCGAAATTGATCTCCCATGAAATTGTGTTCCGACGGATCTGCAGTCGACTGTTCTAGAAGGTATATTGGTTATGAGTTCTGTCATAGAGTTCAAATCACGTTGTTTACAAGCTGGTATCTTGTACCTATCTTTCTGTGAAATACCCAGGCAGGAAGGACGAGTACTACAGACCAGGAAGATCCCGCCGCTCTGGTTGCCTCAATTAAGAGGGGCTGTTTTTAACTCGGCATTATTGCATCAGCACCTCTCGCTAAACCACTATAAATTATATTGGCATGTATGCGGTTGATGGTGCGAAAACAGACATTTCTTTGCATTGCAAGAAATGGGTACCAAGTTGCCCAGATGGGACGACGCACTTGCGATACGTGGTGCTTCTCTTTACAGTGAGTAACTTATATGGCTAGTACTCTTTTTTAAAACTTGGTGTTTTTTTTGACGTTTGCAACGTTTTTTTTGGGAGATTGCCTTATATTTGTGAACATCAAATAGCCTTTGGCTATCTAAAATTTGAGATTTTAATAAAAGTATATATTAACTTGAAAATATAACTTTTAGTGTTTTTCATCAATAACTTTTATGTAAAAAAAAAAAAAAAAAAAAACATAAGATTTTTTAAAGTTTCTGCAATTGTAGGCCTTTTTCACAAAATTAAATAAAGGAAAAGGGCAACAATTAGGGAGTTGTATTTTTGTCCCCTTTTTGTGATAATACACTATATTTTCATTTTAAAAAAAAGAATGAGTTACTGTTTTGCATTTAGGAAAAATACGTATTTTACCAACAGGACAAGTGGCAATTCTATTGCCAACATTTAAAGCCGTTAGGAGGTTAAGGAAACCGCATGTTAATTCCTACGATAAGCTTATAAATTTGCACTTTTATCACTCAGAAACCTTTAAACTGGCGAAAACCCCTGAAAATCGCATAAAAGCAACCCTGGAACCCCCCCCCCCCCAAACCGGGCTGAAAATACTAAAAATTCTAAATTTGGCTAACCAAAGTACCGAATTCATGGTTTTCCATGGAAATATTGCATCTCAAAATAGAACAGTTATGTGCTGAAACAGGTCAAATTTCGTAACCTTACCAAACCATATTGGCCTATTTGCATAAGACTTCGAATTCAATTTAATATGAACTAACTGTAAATCTTAAAGGAGTGTACGCAACCCGATAAACCAAGAATACAAACGTTCTACACATGACTCAGTACATTTTCTGTACGGAAATCATGTGATTATACAAACTGATGCCACTGATTAAACGAGGTTTATTTAACGATGATAATAAATGAAAATCTCAATACAATCATACTTCAGTACTTGCATTTCGACTTTACATCATGACCGCGTGGACATCTCAAACTAAAAAGAATGATAGCACCAACTGAGACTTACCTATATATAACAACATAATTATAAGTCTAAAATGGATTGGTCCATATCTGACTTGACCGACTTGAACCACCACAATAAAAATCAATAATTTCTTGGCTTAGACAGTGGGCCATCAAAAGAAGTTTCAGAATATTTTTGGCGAATTGGATTCCCGTGAACCCCGAAGTTTCAAAGAAATTTAGATACTGTATCACAGAAATCGAAATTTCCATGTAGGAGCCTGACTGCAATGAATTCATTGTAGATTTGTGTGCTTGTTCGGCCGCTTACACTTTTCCCACCATAGGGACTGGCCAAATCGTGTGAAACACATTTTCAATGGAAATGAATTTGCCATGAGACGATGGTGGAACGAGTTTTAGGTTTATTCCGTATTGAAATGCGTTTCACACTATTTGGCACTCCACACTAACTCTCTTTGTGTAGGATCAATTTAATGCTAGTTTTTCTTTTAATAAATTTTCACTAGTTTGTCACTGTATGACAAATTATAACAGCTTCGCTCATACAATAGGACTGCAGAAGTCTTCCCTGGGATAAAATTTTCTGTTCCCATTGGTGAAATCCACAGGATTATTTTAATATGTTCTCATTTTCCATCCTAAGTATACTTTGTTTATATACGAAATACTCTACTTCAAGACAACATATTTAATATTGTTATGAAATATTCATTTCAATTTAAAATCGAACTGACAACCCATGAATCTCTCCTTACAATAACTGACTACTAACAACTAACATATAGGGCCTACTTACATTCCTTTTCAATGGTCAGGGTGATCGCTAGCCTACATTAAATAAATTGAGCACAAAAATGGATACTAGCATAATTTTTCATTAGAGTCGGAGAAGAATATCACATGGGCCCTATTTCAGGAGTTCGTTTACTTCCCACTACAGAAAAGTTTTACCATCTTTGGTATTAGTATGGACCCTCTACATCAAAGGTAGGTAGTACTCTCAAATTGGTGGAGCACTTTTTTTTTTTTTTTTAAAATTGAATTTTGTGATTCTAGTACATTTACTTTTTATGATAGTGATGTGTAAACGATGATGTTTGACCTGGGTCCAGCTCCTCTCTACATGCCGGAAAGTTGTGGTCCACATGCGGACTCGTAAACTGGACAACACCAGCTTGCAAAGAAAATCAATAACTCTATCGCTAGACTCACTGCGCCACGGAGGAGCTTATAATATGAAACGCGAATTGCGTATATGAAGTAAGTGACGGTTTCATTAGTGATGTTGAACAAAAGATTCCCGTTAATCTCACGTTTTTTGCTTCTTTGCATGGAAGTCATTATTGGGCAATTTTGGCAGTAACAGGCACATCATGAGTAATGGAAAATCATTAACTAATTTGTCAATTCATTTCGTAAAAAGGCTGGAGGTCTGTAGACCTTTTTTAGTTGTTCACATTTGCACAATAATCGTTTATAAATGCACCACTTGAGCATTTCTAACTCATCGCTTCCGTTGTCTAAATTAATATCTTGCTCATGAAAGTTGCCACATATACTTCTGAGGGTTGAAATACATGCTGGCATTGTATTTACGAGCAGTGAAAGCGATCGCTAACGTACTCCCACCTAGTGATTTTTCTCGTCAAACACCGCGTCAAACAAGGGAAGTTTTGTTTTCGGTTAATATACTCACGGTGTAAATTCGCTTGTAAGTCATGCCGTTCTAATGCTTTTTGCTTTTTTCATATTTTTTTGGTTTTTATTTTTAAAACTTGGTTGACACACTACCGTGTGTCTTAATGAATTGGCCTTATACCTTAATCTCTAGTTACTAGACACTAATCTCATTCCTGACACCAAAACACCCACCCACAACACCCCACCACCACACACAACCTGCAACACACACACACATACACACCCACCACGCACGCACGCACGCATATCACATATACCTGTCTCATGCCGTCTCAAATTCTCCAAATATATATACTAAGGAACAATACTTGGGAGTTAAAATACAGCCATTGTTTCTACCTCAGTCTCCGCGAAGGTCATCCGAATTCCGTTCTCATGGATATCATAACACTCCAGTTTCCGCCCTGCCCTACCTTGCAGCTTTAACTATTGGTATGGTATATGCTTCAGCTGCGTCTTAAAGCGCAAGGCATTTTCTGCATCAGTCCTACGCGCATTAATCTCTGTGGGATGATGGCTGTGGTTTGCCTTGACAAGGTAGGTTAAAATCAAGTCTCTAGAATTTTCATAAGTTATTTTTTCCAGACGAAAAGGAAGACAACAGCAATGTCAAAAGATATGAATCTCCATTGAATTCCGTGTTGTACAGTAGTATGTGTCAGTGCGGACATTAATTTTATTACGTTGCTTTTGGTCCTATATACAACTTGTAGGATATGTTAGCTTAAATGATACCTAAACTTGTTACAAACATGTAAAAATCTGTTTTTTGAAGATTTGTACGATTTTCTGGTTGAGCACATTACTGATAGTGCCTTTAAAACAATAATGGCAGATTTTTTGAAGAGCGCTCCAATTTTCAAAATTTGATATTTTGCCACAGTTACGTTGGTAATTGTCTAGGAAACTATACCTGCGAACGAGAATGCTAAAAAATGCGTATTTATCACAAAATAAGCGATTTTGTAATCAGAATTGGGATCCCAGATTGGACTTAACGGCAGAGCTGGAAATGCTACGTTTATGTCCGCCCATGAGGAAATAGTGCCACCTCGAGAAAATAACCTCTAACTTGACTTGCTTGCACCAATAAAACAACTAATGGATGAGCGTAGACACGTACATGGCGCTATTTCCCGGCTATTTCACATTGGAAGGCCGTTTCCAGCAGCCGTTGAATTATAATCGGGATCCCGATAATAATTATTCTAATTACAATATTCCACGGCCGGAAAAAATAATTTTTTCCCGGCAAGGAAGTCAAGATTTCCCGCAACTTATACGGCTGTTTTGCAGCCATCGCGGAGTGTTAGCGCCAAAATTCCTTCGTTTGTGAGACACAGACATTTTCGAGCTTAACCATTCAGAGGTATAGTTTACTAGCCAGTTACCAATGCAACCGTGTAAAAATCTCAAACTGTTTGCAAAATTGGGGGCGCTCTTCAAAAAAATGTGCTAATATTGCTTTAAGTATATAAAGCGCCAATGTCAACTCCTCTTCATATTTATGTTTCTATTAGACTGGTACACTAACGGAAGACGGCTTAGACCTTATGGGAGTTCAAGAAGTGATGAGCCAAAGGTAAAGAAATTGTCGTTAATGAGTATTTACTGTATCGAAATAAACCGAGAACCTCGGAAGCGGAGCCCGTTTAAAAGGTCCAGGAATGCATAAATAGAATTGATTTGATTTGTGTCAAGTCTACAAGGTAGGACTAGAAAACATTCAATATTTGAGTTGGTAAATGACATCAATTGGGGTGCCATTGATTTTCAGAGAATAACTAGAGCAAATACCAGATGACTGGTGTGAAATCTTATCATACACTGACTGATAATCAATAGTTCACAAATGCATTGCATGGTAGTGTATTCTTTTTTCTGCACTGTGTATTGAAATGGAAGTCCCAACAAGATTTGAGTAGGTTTGTATGTCATTTATTGAAGGCATTTCACAACGACTCATTTCTCATAGTACTGTTCGTTGACAATCAAGTAGCAAAAATGAGGTTTGTGTTAAGAAAAGGTATATCTCTTTTAACCAATGGAAAGTTGCACACTATTGAAAAAAGTGAAGTCCAAGTCGGTATTGTCTTCTATTAATATTGCAAATGTTCCTATAGGAAAGGTTGTAATGATATCAGCAATCTTAAGGGGAGGTTCCAAACTCAGCTCCAGTTGACCTGCAGTTCTTGGCGGTTGAACCAGTTTCAATATTTCAGAATAGGAATGGTAAACTAGAAAGAACCGCCGAATGGTATGGCTAAGGTCTCCATTAATATGCAAAGTTCTATTTAGAAGGTGTTGATATCACAATCTAAGGGGAGGTTTCCAAATCAGCGCCAGTGACCGGCAGTTCTTGGACGGTGAACCCAGTTTCAATGTTTCGAAGAGGAAACTGGTTACAACTAGAAAGAACGCCGACCGGTGTTTGAGTTTGAAGCTTTTTCTAAGTTCAATGGAGTGAGCCGTAAAGACGAGGATGAGGTTCTATACCACGTAAGGCGGTGCCTAGGTTAATTTAACCTTTGTATCGGATGGAGAAAGCCGTGTTTGATTTTGGTGCGATATACATGTAGTATGGGTCGCATCATCTGATGTAATGAATCTGAGTGAGCTTATTTGCATTATTTTTTAAATTATGACCAATAGATCACTTTAATGCTACTTTATAGCAAAGCTTTTAATTCTATTCTTTTAATACATTGAAGGTCTTAACTTGGTAAACCCGTATTCCTTATCCAGCTGATTTCCCTTCCCAGATCAGCTCGTTTGTTTTTGAAGGAGGGTCTAACGGGTCACATTCGGAGATCCAGCTATAGATTGCTTCCGTTTCTGGTTCTACCAAGTTTCAGTTTTGGCACCTCTTTTGTTCACATTTCTAACGACCTTGGTTGATATTTCATATCGAAAATTTAGAGTAATTAGGATAAGTTACAAATCCTGATTTGTCCAATTAAATGTTTGGTCTAAATAAAAAGTTTCCCTGAGCTTAATAACTCAACTATAAAAAAAGTGCGTGTTCTTGTCAATCACCATCAAACATTTACATATCTTCGTATTTTACCGTGTTAGGACTGCATGAACTTCTTAACCTCTTATGCTTCCTAGTGCCCAAGGAAGGCACCTTAAATAGGACGTTCAAGTTTCCAATGCCCTTAAATGTGACACTATTTAAAGGATGTTCAGAGCTGGAATGAAATACTGTTGGATTAGCCAGATGGTGGGGTGTGTGGTGGGGGGGGGGGGTTGTCATAGCAGATTCTGTCTGCGACATCGGCGTCTGTTGTCCGCGTTCGTCGCGTCTTTTCCACAAAGAAGTTGGCTGTCCTGCCCACACCCCATCAATTTCCATGACCTCTGAAACAAGGACCTCAGTAGGTAACCCTACTGTTTTAAGATTTTCGTGGTATACATCTTATTCAGATCAAACAAGACGAAATGTCCGTTGGTAATGCTTTGTTCCCATATCAACTAGGACCATAAACTAGCACCATGTGGATCTTTTTTGTTACCATACTCTTTGGTTTTCTAGCTAAAGGGTTGTTATAGTTTGGAGGACTCCTAATGGCCATGCAAGCTATATAGACGCTGACCAGTGGCGTCCATAGTTTACATTCATTATCAGTTGTTAACATTTTGACCCCTGAAGCCCTGTCGACATGGCGTTGGGGTTGCGATGTCTCATCAACCTTTCAGAGGTCGAAGGCTCTAAGTTTCTGGCCGAGTTTGAGTCTATTGCCTTTGATGTAGTGCATAAAGAATTAAAGCTCAACCTTTGCCATTAACCTTTTTAGCTCTGGTCCAGGAATTCCCATTTGCCAAATGTAATATTCACTTTGCTACCGAATTGTACTCCGGAGACTGCTAGAGTAGTTGGTTTGCATTCAGACAATTTATATTTTGAACCCTGAGGCTGTTGAGCTCCAACCCCTGGGGTCGAGGTGCTTAACAACTGAAGTGGCCTAAGTGTTTCAACTCACGTTGGTTTCCTAAGGGGGGGGGGAGTTTGGGGGAGTTGCATTGTGGAAAGAAATACTTTCCCGATGGAATTTTCAAATGAAACTCATACGACAATTTGAGGGGGCATAAGCAAGGCCAAAGGTGCAATATAATGAGTTCCCGGTTTATCGTCTGAAATTAGGGGCCAAATCATTGTTGTCGAAATGCGTCAAAATCGATCAAAAAAGTAACATGCTTTTTCCGCGAAGCCCTGCTCCACAGCATACACATTGCCAATCATTTGATGTTATATCTGCTCTAGAAGCACCAATTTACATATATATTAACACAAACTTACCATTTTGTACATTATGTTATTTTTTGTGTGGGGCAGTCGTATTTGCCATAGGTGTGTACAGGACAAATTGGCGGCGCAATCGCTCGATGATGGAATTGCTTCTTTTCATAGCACATAAAGGTTAATTATTTTTTCTTTCTGATTATGTAATTAATTCTGTTTCATGCATATGAACATGCATAGGCAGAAAAATATTTCTGTCAACAAGGGTTGCTTAATTGTTCTATTTTTAAATCACACTTCCCCGTTGTTGCCTAATGGGGGGGGGGTCCTAGGGACCCACCAACTAATTATCTCATTACGGGCAAACGTTTAGTAATTTTTTTTTATCAAAGAAGCGCATCGAAAAGTTTCACATTACAAAAAAATAGAGTTCGAAAAATATTTTCACTATTAAAATTTTAGGCCACTTGATTGTTAAGAAGGAAACGTTTTAAGGGTCCAGGTTTCAGTTTTGACTCCGGGTGACTGGAGTGCAGAGAGATAATGAAAGTTTGACATATTGTCAGTATATGTAATTAAATTAGCGTTTTATATACCTTCCGTTAATGCAATGACTGACTGACTTGAAACTGAAAGGGTATGCAACATGAGGTTCTAGTGAAATAAGGTCCTTGTGTTTAATTTTAACGTTTTATGTATTATGAGCTTATTTCCTATTTCTTCAATAATGTCGTTAATACAAAGATTAGAGGTTTTTACTTGAATTCACAATCATCGAATCCTTTTGTATCCTTATTAGGATTTATATGTTAGGGAATTTTTGGGATTTACAGTTTTTTTGCCTAGCATAAAACACCTCAACCTACATTTTGGGCGGTTTAATATCAGCATGGCACTGCACCGTTGACAGTAATATATGAAGAAGTTAGCTGGTGATCCTATTGATCTCAAAATGTTCAAAAAAAGCCACTGGATGTTAATGTTAACTCTTTTATTTACAATTTGTTTACAAGAGATTCGTGTCATGTAAGATACCAGCCATTCTAAAGGCTGTTCGCGCGCGCGCGTGCGAGTGTGGTTGAAAACAAATAAAAAATAATTCTTGGACTCGAAAGGAATCTTTGCATTACTGTTATGCCTCACAACAGAAGCGGGCTCTTTTTGATGTTCCTCGGAGTTGTAGGCATAATGTTTATAATGTGTATGTGTTCGCTGCACGAGGCGCCGCGCTAGTGATGTTTGTGTGTGTGAAATATTTAGTGCAGTCTAAGAAGTAGTAGCATTCATCTTGTCCATGCCCGCGCATTCATTCAGTAATCAACAATTATTTCATAACATCACTAGTACAAACTTGCTTATTTTGCCACAGATTTAGAGGAACCACCCCAAAAACTTGAAAATTAAGAGTTCGTAGTGGACCGGACGCACAATCGTGAAATCACCAAATTGTTTTATCGAAAAAATGACGGGGTACGTATAACAGTATGTTTATATAAGATTCATCTCGAAGTTTGGAAAAGAAGGTTTGAAGATGGTTTTTCCTTTCTTCTCATTTTTTTTGAATGGATACTGAACGCTCTGTGGTCTAACCTCTGGGAAATTTGGGGATTATGTAAATATGGGTAAATCAATACAGATAAATTTGAAATCGGGTCAAATGGCTTAATGCCCATCAATACATTGGTCCTCGTTTGTAAAGGAATTAATTGTTTACGAGGCATTCCAGTCGACAAAGCCTTGAAGGCTTTACTCATATATTTTTTCCGATGAGGCGCACTCATTTTTCAAACCAATCGATTGTTTTGCAATATACATAATGCTTGTCCATAGATTAATCACTGTGTGAAATAACTAAGCTAAAAAACAAAGTCCCTTCATATAGAAAACGCAACTTTGTCATAAAATTCTGGACCGGAATTTCAACAATATACACGTAAATCCTATGCAATGGCACTGTTATACTGTGCATAATGTCTACTGCATGAAAACGAAACTCCGATTCATCTGTACTAAAACTTTGGATTACATTTTAGTGTCTATCTTTAGTTCTAGATGAACTATTTGAATTCATACACAAAAAATTATCTCTTTCAAAATCTCTGAGTCAGCCTTTAAGGTAGTAAAAAATCTACCTTCTTCCAACAACCGCTGGAAGACCGGACATACCCTTGATTCACGTACAACACCATGTGTTGTCACTACTCGAATTCTGCCTACGTACCACTTTATTTCATTTCGCGGGGACTTTACCACAGATGGGGCTGTGCGAGGGTCAATCAAGTTTCTCCTATCATAGCTACTTGTACAATGTAATATTTTGAACAGTTGGCGATTACATCAGCCCCTATTGCACCCAGGATGCAATGTTTTTGGGGTGTATAATATTATAATAGGGCGGTTTTGATATTAGAGTGTATGGTGGCGCATGGCTACAGATCGCATAGCTCTGTAGCCATGCCGCGTATGTTCAAGGGTATTATGTTTGTGATATGATAGATATACTATATAAATAGCGCCCGGATAAGTTTGTCCGGTAAATATAGATTTCACAACAGTATTCGCCGGACTAGTCTGCGAATAGTCACTCCTGAAAAGTTACCACCACTATGACTTGAACGGCATTGAAAATAGTCTTTACTACGCCTTCAAATGCATTGTTGAACAGGTCTTTACTAACGCCCCCCACCCCCCAGAACCGAAGTAAATCTCACATCTTGATCGATTACGCTGTGACAACGGAGATACAGAATGTTTGCTGCTTTGCCGTATGTAGTATAAACGGTAACGAGATGAAAGGTTGGTGTCAGTGTCAGGGTTTTTACCAGGTAAGTTGTAAGGTAATCAGGTATCAGTTGCTTTTCGGGGGCGACCGATATATATAAATCCGACTCTGTTAAATCAAGGTCTGTAAATGACCCTCTGCCCAAAGTGCTATTATTTTTTTCCAAAAGACACCGTGTATTATGGTATAAACGTACAAAATTTACCCTTTTCCCTACTGATCAAAAACCGACTTACGATGACGATAATCGGTAATTTTTTGTCAATGTAGGGATACGTACGTCATTTTACCTGAAGGGTCCCCCGAAGCAAATAATAAACCAATCAATGCCCGGGATCATCAAATCTTATTTTTTCCAAAAACTGGCTTGTTAGTCCATAATAAAATTCCTTTTTAAGATTCACATCTGTATATGTTTTTATAATGTTAATATTAATGTCCCGCATGAATGTGAAATAAAAGATGGGTCCATAAGGCTAAAAACTGAAAACATAGTCAGCGGCTAAATACCCTTACCGTGGATTGAATGAGCAGACGGATCCCCGTTTTGGTTAATAGCAGGGCTTACAGCCCCTTGCGCGCGGTTGCGGGTGCCGGGGGGGTTATGGCGTTAGTATTTGGATCGCTATGGGATGAGACCTTTGTGAAAATTATAAGGACGCTGTTGCTGGCTTCACTTCACACATTAACGGACTAGACCCCCACATTCGGTTTACTGAGTGAGAGGAAAGGAAAAAAGGGATGGTCAGTTAGCATTTTTGGACACCCTAGGTACTAGGAAAGCGGATGGTTCAATCAAAGTCGCAGTTTTCCGGAAGGAAACACACTGACCAATACTTGGATTTTAGGTCACATAACCCTCTAGAAAACAAATGAAGTGTAGTCCGGACTTATTAATGAATAGGGCGGATACAATTGTCACAGAACAAGTAGACGAGGCTCAGAACAGCAACACATCAGGAGTGCGCTTACTTAAAGCGCTGTGGCCACCTCTGCTTCTGCCACCCCTGGTAAGTCTACCCTATGAGAAAGGTTTTTGCTACACTTCCTATATAAAAAAGGGATTTTCCAGCCGACTCCGCAGAGCCTTTCAGAAGGCTGGGGTAACCACAAGTTTCAAACCGCACAAAATCTTAAGGCGGATCTTAGTGTCACCCCCAAAGATAAAATCTACCAAGAAAAAAATCGATAACTGTTATCAACTCAATTTCGAGGATTGTGACAGCACTTACATCGGTGAGTCCGGGCGCCCCCTCGGAAAACGTCGTTTTTGACAAGACATGTTCGCGTCAGCAAGGTCGTCCACAATCAGCTGTCTCTGAAAAATTATACGATTAGCCAAACATCGTTTTGACCACAACGCGGGGTCAAAAATTCTGATAGGAATCAAGAGACATCCCCAGGAAGAGTGCGTGAGGACTAGTCATATTAAGCAAAAAGAACCCTCTCTCAATAGGGACAAGGGGCTGGACCTGGAAACCCGGTCTGGATCCAATTATTCAAGAACTGACTCCTCCTTCGGCATTCGCATTACGTTATCCACTGCCGACGGATTCCAGCTAACAACATCAGTAGCTGACGACGATGATGGGATCCGTCGAAAGATCTCCTACAATGGAGGTATGTTTTCAATTTGTGATGTAAGGTTATTATTACTTCATTAAATATCTACTACCATCACGTATGAGCCTATTTCCTTAGATAATAAAAGTAGTTTCTCAGATTACGACCTTTAGTTAAACAGGTACACCATTAAGGGTTCCATAATCCTCAAACTACCCAGTGCCTCCACTTTTTGTGAATGGTGTCAAATTATTTGTCTTGCCTTATTTATTGGTTTGGCATTTGGTTTTCATTATTAGTGGGGCAAAAATGCAAACAAGTTCTTTTGGTCTACGATGGGGTCACTAAAACTTGACCTTAAAAGTTGTCATCAAAGGATTATTTTTTTAAAATGACCTTTTCTGCTTCAGGATGACAATTTAATTGAATCAGTTTCAACAATCTGAGCACCGGATAATTTTTTTGTCCGAAGGATGACCTCGAACCTGGTAAGGGCAGTAGCCGTGAAAGGTCGGAACCTAGGGACAAAACATCCTTTTATAATCCTATAATGATACAAATGCATTCAATATACATTTAAACACAATTGACTTGATTTCAAATACCCCCTTATTTTATGTGATATTTCCAGTTTCCAGAGGTTTTGGACCACAAAAGTTCTGAATCAGACCCCTCATACTATAGAAAAAATCTAAACCTTCTTCTTCTAAACTCGGAATAGAATTCTCATTTAGAAAACCCTCATGCTAAACCGATTTTGGGTAATGGAGAAGGACTGGTACTCATTCCAGTGCAAATTACAAAATAAGTTCCGCTCGCGTCATCTGCAACGGGACCGTTCATGCTTGATCATGAGAGAAAGAACATAATTACTAACAGAAAATAGTTGTATTAGTTAAAACGTTCATTCCATAGCTGGAAAAAAACATGTCTCCAAAACAAAAAGGTTGGTGGTTGATTTGTAAAAGTAGTAAACACTAGGTGACCTTTGAGTTTCATAATGTGGCGCTGATGAAGCCATTTACTGATGAAAATGTTATCACCACTTCCTTATCTTACTCAAAGCCTTTTCCTGATACTGTGAAAACACTTTATAGTATTATTCTTTGAAAAGATAAAGATAATACGAGTATACATTCTACTCAGATCAGTCATTGCCCAAATAATTCGAACTGTATACGTGTGCATGTACAGAGGAAAAACTTGATTATAATGGACAAATAGGAAAATTTCTTTTTTAGGATTTTGTATTTTATAATTTTCGAGACATTATGAAATTGTATAATACGGCAATTCCCAATTTTCGAGTCAGCTTCAAAGAATGAGCGTTATAGCTCATGCGAAAACAAGAGTAAGGAAATGGCTGAAAGAACATGACCCATCGAAGTATTCGTTAAAGGTGCTCCGGAGATGGTTGCCTCACTATCAAAACCAGAAAACAGGAAACAGGTAGTATTGCAAATGGCTTGCCAACAAACCACACGCACATACAGATGGACCCAAAAAACAATTTATGTGTTCTTATCATTCCATCATGAAACTACCCATGGACAAATCGGCAGTTGTGCTAATACCATTTTTCCGTCTTGTGTCAGGGCAGGGGGTAGGACACGATGTCTGGCCATGGGATTTTCCATGCCTAAGAAAATGAGCTCCGTGGACAAGTCGGTTTTGCGACTTATGTTCAGTAGACCAGTTGTCTTGAGAACCACTCACCCAAAATGCTCAATTACCCATTCTTAATGATAAAATAAATCCACATGATATAAAAAAAAAAAAAACAGGGGAAGAATATCACTTTCATTTTGGTTTAAAGTCGATGGGTCACCCGTACAATAATAAACGAGAAGGCAACTTTTAGATTTGCAGAATTCTGTTTCGTCTTTCTAAAAATATCACGCCTTGAAAATCGCCATTGTCATTGATCTGAGAGCGTTTGAAATGTCTTTATGATTATTTATTCACACATGTTTTTAAATGTAACATGATAAGTATAACACCCTTCGTACGAGTCACTTAGAAATGACCATAGAAAATGAGAAATACTTTTTTTACAAATATCGATTATTGCATTGAAAACATAAAAATTTTATAAAACCTGCTGTATGTTAAGACAGTAATGAATTTTGGAAGTATTTTAAAAACAGTAGAAGTATGTTAAAACAGAAATAACAAAGAAACCAATTGATAGTACAAAGGCAAAGATTTTTTGTTAATGTTTTTCTTAAATCAAGCATACAGTGGTCATAGTTTCTAATTGTTCATTCAGTCCCAGAAGAGGGGGGGGGGGGGGGGTCTTGATGAAGTTCTTGATTTCTACACGCATGAAGGATTCCGTGTGCTGGCGCTTGCAAGTAAGACTCTCGACACGTTGCATCGACTTGTCGACAGTACTTGATATTGCTAGGTAAGACGTAGTAATGTGGATGTCACCTTAAAACCCTTTCCCCGGACCCGAGCTAGACACATTTCACAGGCCTCACCCACCAGGGACTTTAGCGATAAAAATTGGCAATTACGAACCTCCTCCCGTCGGCAACATGTGGGGGCATATGAGCGGATATCGGGTTGCAGTTTCATTGATAAACGGCCTCGCGGCGAGACACTCTACTAGGAAATCTAGGGCTGTCTGCGGTCAAAAAAATTGCTCTGTCTCGCTAGTTTTGAAAAATTGTCAAGGGACTGACCTAAAACAATGGAACCACTGATAGTGAATCTGGGTCTGAAGTGACCCAAAGTCCGGGAACGTGTTAAATTTACTCAGCATTCTGATAATAGGGATAGACATTCGATTTGTTAAGGTCAACCAACATTTTTAACCACTTAAAACTTTACAGATATAATTATCTATTAGTTAGCGACCAGTTGGTTTTATTGACTTTTGGGGGATGGGGTTGATGGAGGAATGGAAATTAACGGATGAACAGAGGTTGAGGATTTTACAATGTGTTGTCCAGGCGCATATTGCACGCAAAGGACGGTAAAAATCTGCCATTCAGAACCTAAAATCGGTAAAGTATTCCATTTACAAAAAATGTGCCACGAAGCTCACTTGAATTTTACCATTTTAAACTAATATGCATGGTTAAAAATAATGTTATTTGGGCTAAAACACATGAAGGGGCGTCAACATGGGGATGATCGTCTATCAAATACTGGGGTTATATACTATGCCCCCTCCCGGATTTACGCCTATGGTACCGATGGCAACGATTGACTTTTTTTAAAATGATAGCTATTTAAGGCATATCGATAGAAAATAAGCGTACTCGGCCCAATCACGACAATTTGGAAATGGTGACTTAGTACAATAAACTGTAGTTTAAATCATTTAAGTAATTTTTTATGTTTCTTATTACTTGAACTGTCACACAAAGTCAGGATTGTATAGACAACTCTAATGTTTGCTTACGTCAGCAGAACTTGTACAATGACACTCTTTTTATACATTAGAGATGAAGTAGAATGTGAGCTGGAATTTGGGAATTATATATGCAAAATAGGTCAGAACCGGCGACGAAACCAGTCATACGTCAGTTGAAAACAGCAGATAACGCACCAAATTTGGTCACAGGTTAGTAAACAAGTGTCATCTGTAATATGTCATCATTGGTCGCCCACAATCACATACTGTCTTATCTGACAATTTTTGAACTTTTTTGAGATATTTTGCATATGTACTATAATGTTACGGTCTATACATGAACAAGGTTCCAATCATGAAAGTTACTAATTAGTGAGATATTATTAAATATTTGATCCATAAGCCTTCAAAACTGCATATCACGATTCACATACTGTCTTATGTTTCATCTACAAGTATAATTTCATAGGCGTATAATTATTTAACGTTGTTCGTAAAAACAAAATGTGTACGTTTTCATAAAGAATCTATGTGCGTCTTATTGCCTCGTTGCGGTGACAATTTCGTGTTTACATAGTGACTATCTGAACGCATTGAAATATAACGGGAAATTAGGTCTTATGTGAGGAATAAGACTTTTTGCGGTGTCCATACAGACTTTATGAATTTGTAGCTTTATCTCAGGAATACAATTTGCCTTCAAAACTCAGCAAGGATAAAAACTTAATTCAGAATGTTTTCTTCATAATGCAGGAATTAAAAAGTAAATTGTAATGTTTAATTCCTTAGTACAAACATGAAATATCACGGTAGAATCTCAATGGCGATTCTCGGAAAACGGCATTTCGTCAGAGAAGACAGTATGTGATGTGTGCGAGGGCCGCTTTGTTTAAATTAAATTTTTGTTTTTTTTTTATGAGAATTTAAAGGGCATTCGAGCACGCCTCGTCCCCCGACATACATAAAAAGTTGAGTTTTACTCTCTTAAAACGAAAGATTGTGAAAAAAACATTCTAAAAGAGTGGAAATCTCACTCCACAAAGAGCCAGCTGAGTGATGCATCCTTTAGAGTGAGATCCACTCAAAAATAAAGAGGTGAACAAAATACCTCTAAGGAAAGAGTGACTGTAACTCCTTTTTAGAGGAAATAGTCACTCTTGGAGTTGTGATTCTTTTTGAATTTTGTTTGTTTGGTGATTATATTGTATATGTAGGTCATAATCATGGCATCGTGACATGACTGATATTGTGGCGCATAATGTGGACATGATTTCATGAGACATGCATGATCGTGGCATGCATGACGGTGAGGAGTGGTTGACGTGGATAATGATCATGGCCAGCATTGCCCGTGACATGCATGATGACTTGTGCGTTTCGTACACGTGTAAGCCTAGCCTGGCGCAGTCTACCGTATTACGAGTGAAATACATTAAATAATATTTAATGCTTCCTCCAACATTTGTCTTGAAATGACTATGAACTGTGACCGACACATTCAATATACTCACCCGTGAAGCTATCTATGATTTCTTCACTAATGTTCAACTTCGTTCAACTGTTTGTTGACGGTCTCACTTGTTTAACTCGTCCGCCATCTGTTGATCGAAAATAATCACGCGATTTGCGGCGACCGTTTTGCTGGCTATTAGTCACTCCGAAAAAGACGGTGAGCATTTTCTCAAACCTTTTAGCGCTAAAACTCGGTACGATAAGAGTTCAGATGGGCTTCACTCCGAGAAGAGTGAATTTTGAGCCATCGGTAAGAGTTGAGCTGGTTAACCGCGAATGTTAAGGTGTAGTTTGCATTTTCTCGCCTTTTAGAGTAAGCACTCGATTAGAGTAATTTAAAAATACTCGAATTCAGAGTGATTTTTTCACTTCTTTCATTTTACGAGAGTATATCATCTGAACCGTTGGCGCTAAGTATAGTATGTGTGCCCTATTCGAACGTGCAAATTCGATGTGGTCTAGAAGAAATTCGTAATTTTGTATTTTCTGGTCTGTAAACGGACAGAAATATAGTGGACTATGGTGCATCATGATACAAAACTTGTGCATAAACATCACAACCCACCGTAGATCAAACTGGAAAAATTTTGGAAATAATGAACCTTCTCTGGGATGGGATAGGGAACCATAAACAAAAAATGAGGGTGCTCGGATCACGAAATGTACTTTAAACCATTAAAATGCTCACACTAGGATCATTATTGTGTTTAGGTGTACTTTCCATGGTATCTGAGTTATGTATATACAACAAATGATAAAGGTCTTAATTTTAGAAACAGATGAAAATGTGTTTGTATGTGTCATTTGCAAATTTATTATATTAACCCAGTTTGTAATGACGCTAAAGAAATCGATTCACTGTTTCTATATTAGGGAATTTGTTCATGTGTTGTACATTACGTATAACCAATAGAATGTCTTGTTAAACAATGACCCTAATAGCAAACTGAACTATTTTTTTACCATGGTTCGGTAGGTCTATTCATAATATCCTAAGCATTATAAGTATTGCATATGAAAAATATGAAACACGGTTAACTCGGTTATTTACAAGACAAACAGGTGATACATTCTCACAGCAATCAAGGTGGCACGAAAGTGTGATATGGTAGCTGTCACAGACAATGTGTCCGAGTCACATACCAACACGGAATATCGAATAAACGCCTATAGTTGCCCTTCCGTCCACGATGACATCGATTATTGAAGATTCCAAGATCGAAAGAATAGGTATGTTTAAACATTTTGAAGCTTTTAATAAATTAAAATATTCCTTTTAAAAAGCAAGTCATTACATATTTTTCTACACTTACATCCATTTTTCAAATGTTATTTATGCCGATCCTTTGTTTTAAGGATGAGGCAAGTTTTCGATGAGAAAAGCGATCATTAGGCTATTGTGGCCAGGCTTTGAAAGAATTCGACTAGAACATCCGGACGAGCTTTGAAAAGGTAAGCGTGTGAACAGTCTTATTCACGGGTATTTTGGACATCATTCTAAGGTGATTCTCCAACCCGGGTCTCCATTACGTTGCGGATACAATGTACGTATTCTAATGCACGAATCGCTCCGAATCGCTATAATCCGGACTACGGATAGTATAATCATTTCGACATTATTCGGCCATGGAAAATTTGGACTTTTCAGGACCGTCCGAAAACCGTCTAGGCGTCAAAGTGACTTTTATATATTGCTTTTTTTATAATCTGTCCAAATAAATAATTTCTGGGAAATAACGCCTTGCGCACAAGATTATTGGTAGAAGAGTTGGTTTCTCCGAGCGGTCACAAGATGGCTATTATAGTAAGTAAGTGTCGTGTTGTTATAGCTGTTGAAAGTCTTCATTCTCAGAATACTATAATGATATCCATGAGCGACCCAGGTTTGACATCTAGTTCCGTGGTAAAACAAGCTATAGTTATGACGCAACAAGTTCTTAGGGTAAAGGTTATAGCAGGGGGATTCATTTTTTTTCAAACACCTGAGTGAAATATTCTAATCAATGAACACCTCCTACTTGACGTAACAGGAGGCATAACTACTAAAAAACAGTAACAACTTAAGTATTTATGTAATAAATTTGTCAAGCAAAATTGTTGGGTATTATGTAGTTTTAAGTTAGGTATTGTTAATGTGTACAAAAAATTCCATTTCATATTGTTTTTGTTAAATACCCTATAGATAGCTGTTAAAGGTACCGTATTCGCTCGCATGTCACCGGAACAGAAAACACAACGAGTTGATGTTCTTTAACATTTAGAATTTTCTGTTGGAAGTGCGGTGATGGCGTACCGATTGCGGAGCTCTCAAAACTGCACATGCTGGAAATTGCGCTATGCGAAGCCGAGGGCTCAGTGGCTGCGCCTTGACGTCAAAAACTTGCAAATAGTCAGTTGCGGTACCAACTCCCATCAGGGTAATGTTATATGTATTTTAGACGCTTTCAACAGAGAAACGATTTTCAATTTCGAGGCACTCAAAAGAGTGAAGTGAAAACTAATTGTCCCAGCGACAGTTATTCGAAGACGGTGTAGACATATATTATTCCCGAGATCGAGAGGCAGAGAGTAAATAGTAGATCTTCTCGATCTTAGCCCACAAGTGGAAATTAGAAGATGCTGTAACTGTTTTGTTTTATATAACTAGGGGAAGTTCGGGATAATAGTCTATTCACCCCCATCCCCCCAACCCAATCCAACACATTCCTGATGATGTTTTGGATGTTAAGGCTTCATTTTGAACCGAGGTTAGCCTGGCGAAATCAACGAAGACCGTGCATTTTTAAGGGTTTTTTGGGTCTTGGAGAGCAAAAATGGAAATTTTTTTGTCACGATAAATAAGTAAATCGTAATGTAAGTGCTTAACATTAACACACATACGCTGATGAGGTTTTAAATAGAATGGAATTTGTTTGTTCGTGTGACCTGTTGCCATGGAAAGGCGGGCCATCTTGGATTGCACTATTTTACCATATGGTCGACGCAAACGTTCTATCTCAAAAAGTTTATGAGAGTATCATTGCTGAAACAAATTGCACAATGAATACTATTAGGCGGCGCAAGAGCCTGAAGCCAAAAACGCACTGAACTGGAAAGTTGAGTACATATAGGATTTTTTTGGATAAATGAAAGATAAGGTTTAAAGAAGTTCCAAAACAAACGTTTTTACAAGGTTTTACAGTTACGTTTTAAAAACAATAGGCTGATTATCAACATAAAATGTGCATATTTTTTTAAAACACTAGCTAAACGAAAATCTGCTCTAATTAAAGACGCCGA
The DNA here is from genome assembly GCA_023653785.1 of Ophioderma brevispina. Taxonomy (NCBI): domain Eukaryota; kingdom Metazoa; phylum Echinodermata; class Ophiuroidea; order Amphilepidida; family Ophiodermatidae; genus Ophioderma; species Ophioderma brevispina. The sequence goes on from JAMKCH010010819.1 coordinate 22,769, forward strand.
CGGAAGTGTTTTTCATCATGCGACTTCTTGCACCTTGTAGTCAATATTCACGAAATTCGAAAAGACCATTACCTCCTCATTGCAAATCCATCGCTCTTGGTAGAAATTTGCATAATTTATTTCTTATTATCGATTTTTGCCGAAATTACCTAGTATTTTCACATCATAATACGTATTAAACGGTTTTATTGACTGCGAACGATTAATTTTCATAAAATGTGGCTCCTAATTGCGATACAGTTCACGTTTACTCACCTGGCAATCAATATTTGTCAGACATTTACGAAAATCAAAACGCCCGTCCAAATCAATGATTCAACGCGCTGCATGGGATACTACAATGGTAGTTTGATGAAAAGTTAACGTAATTAAGCCACCATTGGAATAATCAGCGCTGGTTCCTTCTTTGGAGTTCGTATGCAATTGCAGAACACACGTACTGATCGAATATACGGTGTTAAGGCATCAGTTGAAGATGAAAATATTTTGCTTTTTAGTTAGGCAATAGGCCATATCATCTGAATAAATATACGAAAGAAGCTTAATATGAGACTATTTCTTTCATAGACACTCAATATACTTTTTTTTTAATTTAACAGTTAATTCATTCCTCTAATCTAGTAGGTTTCCCCCCCCCTTTATAACGTGGTTTTGTGGCAGGCATTTGAAAAGCTCCTCGCTTGTACGTGTATATAATTTATGACTTTTACCATTTTGCCATTTTGAATTTTAGGGAAACAAATTTTCCTAGTAAAGATGCAGTTTTGAAATATAACTTTGGTAGATAATTTGGGTCCACGTTGAAACGCCATTTGTCAGCGTAAGTTAGAGGAAAATACTGTAAAATAGTAACAATTAATTGTATTTTGGAAAACGAACCTAATTGTAAATTTAACGTCCATTTTCCAGGCCTATATGATTATATTAAGAGCGATCTCTTCACTCCCATAAAACTACGTTTTCATTATATTTGTGCAACAACTGTATTTGATCTAAAATAGTTGACAACAAACCGTATCACATGTCAGTATACCACCTATTATCTGGATAGTCCCCCCTAGTTTCAAGTGTTCGTCTTTGCAAATTATGTTTAATCCACTGCTTTCCCAGTGAATGATTGCGAAGTGCTCCCATGGAGAACAGTGAAATAGTTCCATGTTCCCCATCGTGGGTTGTAAGTCCAGTATATGTTATGTCCATACACATTATAACTGTTTTAAGTGTTTTGATGGACTTATTTTTAGAGTTAACGATATTATTAGAGAAAATTTGTGGCAGAAGGGCTGACCATACAATACTGTAAAATTTACGATATTTTCATAGTGGATTTTAATGACTGAAGCTAATCAGCTACAATTGAAGTCTTATTTCTTTAGTTCCATTGCTTCTTCGTACTATTCTTTGTATTATTATTATATTATTACTAAATTATATAAACGAATTGAAGACAGATAATGATGAGTCTTTTAGCGATTTTGGTTTGCTTTCATTAACTTCGAAGCTCAGCATCAGGTTCCTCCTATAGTAGAAGAAACCATTTAAACTGAAGGACTTTCGGAAAGTTTATGTGAATAAAAAATACCTTATGAAGTTGATACCACATATTACTTCATTGGTCAATTGGCTAATTATTTTACATGTATCATCTTTAAAGGGACCTTCGTACATACTGAAACACCTTTTCAACTCTATGCACCGTCTAAAACTAAATAGGATAAAAAAACTATGACCAAATGGTCATTTTGTACACTTTTTTTATCCCAAGTGGTCAATCTTTTACCCCTTTAAAACAACGAGTTCAAAGATTACCACTGTTTTAAATGTAAATACGGTTAGGAGTTCGATTACTAGTCCCCATATGAATATGGAAGACAGGTATTTAGGTGTGGGGAACTCACATGGGATTTGGGTGCAAGATACCTCGTAATGAGATGGATTAAGGTGTAAGGGACTTCATGATGGAGAGTGATTTAGATCTAAGGACCTTTTACTGAAGATGGAATTTGTATAAACTCCATCTCCATTACGAATATACGAATATGAGGCTCCACAACTGAATCCTAATTCGCATCTAATAAAAAAACCTAACCCCACTCCCATATGAATTTAGAGAGCAACATACCGAGGGAGTGAAGAGGTGGACGTGAGGTAGGAATGAAGTAGAGTACTAGGTGGATCAAAAGAGTTCACGTATCAGCTGTCGCTAAAAAATGAAAGCACTGTTTCAGTTAGCAAATTTAAAGTTTACATCACTAGTATCCCCATATGAATGGATTCAGCTTGATTCTCAGTTTTTTTACAAACATTGTGAAATTTGTAATTCGGTATTGGAGGAAATACCAAATTTGACCTATGTTTTATATTGAAATATAGCAAAATCAAAATACCTTTGTTTTTTCACTTTAAGACATTTCTGGAGCCAATAAAAGTTACAAATCTATTGAGGTCTGATCTACATGAATCACCTACTATCGTCGTGGTCACCACATATTGTCGAATCTGATTTTTTGGTCAATTGAGTTAATAGTTGTTAGGTTGCATTTTATGTACTCTTTAATTGTACCAAAAAATAAGTGAAATTACCTCTCCTAACCAACATGCCGCAGTTGATAACACGCATTTGGATACAACGGGTTTCAGCAACACTCGAATACGTATTCGATACCTTTGCTGTCCAAAAATCTCAAAGCACCCAGATAAATTGTGAACGATACGTATCGCCTGGGACAAATATTGCTACTTCAGGGATCAATCGATATAGGTCTATCAAGATTTAAGGCACTCTGTGAAAAATTTACCTTCCTATACTTCATTATGGATTGGTCATGTTATTCACATTTAATTTTGTGTCTTACATTATGTCTTTGACTTATTGAAACCTCCGGTCTGTGCGTCGTGAAAAGAATATCCAAGATTGTAGTTTTAACATTTTTACAAATACACCAAATTAATTAGTTTTTGGGGGCATAGTAACATTAACCCTCGTATACCAAGGGAAAAGTTACCACCCCAGGTAAACTTTCCCTGCGGGGCCGCAAAAACTTTAAAACTTTCGTTATTTCACATCCTTCTGCTAAGTTTGGCGAAACAAAGTGGAAGGCGCACCTCCGCCGTGGTTAGCGCCGATGCGATTGGTGGTAGTTGTTCTACTACCTCTACTTTACCCATTATTGAAAATTCCCGCGTCTCTGATTTGTCAGTTTATGCCATTATTCTCAATGTATGATCCGCTCATTGCCATTTTCTTATCATTTTCATTACTCATCATACAAAATACCAAATAAATAAAAAAAATAAAAAAAATAAAAATATTACAAACAAACAAAATATAGTTGTTTTAGATAATAGAATAGAACTAAATGTTTTATCGTATATTATGGTTTATAATGTATCCTCGGGCATGGGAAAAAATAAAAATAAATGGGCGCATTATTGCTTTTCCGACCTCGAGGGCATTATTCGCCTATAAATGATTACTGCATTACCCTTTAGTTATTAGTCATTTGTTGAAATATTGTGCACTCATGGCTCTAAACTTATATGTTGATTACAAAAATAGTCATTTTGCCATATCATTTGGGGCCAAAAACCCGCATGAAAATCTATATATTCCTACCTTTTTATGCAAAATTTCCTTTTTTAATTTTATACTCTGATGTTTATCTGTCTGTGGAAATGACACTTTTGCCATTGCGAAACTTTGACTGTCATTGTGACGCCACACTAGGTTATGTTGGAAGCGTAGGAAAACGAGTGGAACCAATTGCTATCAACGGGTTTATACAAACATCAAATCATTGCTTATAATAATGAATTCTCGGTGTTTTTAACACCCCCACCCCGTCGTAAAACCGTGTTACAAAAGATCGACTTGTAAAATGTACTTTGATATTTGCTATCTGCACATAAATCATTACGATAGGAGATTCAACCATCTTGTCACCGAGGAAACGTTTTGGACAGCGTCGAGTAGTTGGGAGAGGGCCGGACCAAGAATAGTGGCACGATTCCCGTTTCCTGGACGGACTACGATAATCTGGCCTTCATGTTGAAAAACATTTACATTAGTGCAAAGGCTTTTGTGTTCCTTTGTATCCAAAACACGGATGCTCAAAACTCCGTAATATAAAACTCACTGTTACATTGAATACCATGAAGCAAATACGATTAGTCAATGCGTTTACGCTGACTTGAATACGTTTATTTAGCAGAGAATTTATTTTCTCTGCTATCGGACTACAGTTCTAAGATTTAGCTTGAATTTTTAATTTCCACCCTGATTGCACAGCCACTTATCAATGCCCATACCTTCGGAGAAATACTAGAGGTGACACGATGGGTTGAATCTACTATAATTATCATCATTAAAAAACTCGCATGTTAGAACAAATAGATATTTTCTTTGGAAGGTGTTGTAAATTGTATAAGCGTTAGTGCCCTCTAAAATTGTTTAGATTATGTTTAGATTTTATGAGCATATTACCCATTAAATTGTTAATTCGTTTCAGTTTGGTATATATTTTAGGCGTGTACATACTTTCAAGATAGGAATATATATGTAATGTGAAATTTAAGAAAGGAAGAAAAGAGAAAAATGACCATTTTATCCTCAAAATTTTGGAGTTATGAAAAATTTCAGTTACATTTTAAATATTTTCTGGAGCCCATTTTTGATTCCGTTAGCCAATATTTATTGTGTGTTACAACATGCATACATTACTAATTTATTATATAATATGCACTACAATGTTTGTGTTCTTCTAATGTATTTACTCTTGAAATTATGTTTTTTCTGCAAAACTGATTTAAACATATGGGGACAAAATTAAAGATATTAATTTTAAGGAGCCAAATTTGTAAAGAGGTTGTAATTTCTGAAGCGTTGTCATCGTGAACAATGCATTTTTGTTGTGTACGCGAGTTTTTGTTATACCAAGGATCAAAGGTCATTAAGGTGGCAAAAGGTCAAATTTTTGCCAAAAATGCTAAAAAATAAGACCAAATTGGATTTATTTCGCTATAGAGGACA
>JAMKCH010010820.1:0-32756 GCA_023653785.1 Ophioderma brevispina
TAACACCAACAAAACCACTTCTTATCCATATATCAAAGCAACGGGCCAATTACCCGATAACGCCCCCTAGATGACCTTTTGGACCCCAAAATGACCCCTTGCAAATGTGACCACAAAACTGTCTCGGTGAAACTCTACCACCACATCAAAAAAACTCATATCCATCCCGTAAAAGCACGCGAGCCAAAGCTAACCCAAAAACGATCCCGGATGACCTTTGACCCCAATGACCCCTCGAAAACGTGATCAAAAAACTTGTATGGCAAACTAATAACCACCATATCTAAACTCATATCCATATATCAAGGCACGATAACGACCCCCCCTGGATTACCTTGACACCAACATGACCCCCTGGCCGGGGGCCCCCCTCAAAGCACAGCCAAGTTTCCAATAATGACCCTGAATGACCTTTCCAAGCTGCCAACATTGAGATTTTTGAATCAGGGAGATTTGAGATTCTTGGAATCAGGGAGATTTGATTGGATCAGGGAGATTTTTTTTTGAAATTAAGTAGCCATACCTAGGTCCTCAAGAGTGATACAGCCAATGGATATGTCTTAAAGATCATTGAAAGCTTCCACATTTAGAGACCTATCAGTAGGAATTTAGTCCATTTGCATTTTTTACAACAGAAGACATGAATTGTAGGTAAGTAGAAGTTCAACTTGAAAAGGTTCGTAACTTGAAACGGAGCCACCTACATAGTTAGAACTGCATCCCAATTTAGGATAGAGCTGTTTAAAATATAAAGCTTTCCACCAAAACTTGACAGGGCCTCCGCCGTCTGAAAGCCCCATTTAAGGAACTGTCAGCAGGAACTAAGTCCATATGGAGATTTAAAAAAAGCATATTGAAATGAAAGTGAGAAACAATCAACTTTAAAGGGCTCATAACTTTGAAAAAACGGAGCCATCTAAAAACATGTTAAAGGCATCAGGAGCATAGAGCTCTTAAAATAAGCTTTCAGCGAAAAAAATGAAGCGGCTCACCGCCGTCTGACAGCCACTCGGGGACTGTCAGGGTGGAAACCAAAGTCCACCAAACCAGGCACTCAATAATTATACCATAAACACTTTTGCATTAATAGCAAGGTGGAGCAATATCAAAAGGCAACGCAAATCACACACGGTTCATTATCTTTAGGCCCTATCCCTTTGGCACAATGAGTTATTTGTTAACCGTAAGACACAGCATACACTAATTAGGCAGAATTTTGGGGTCTCTCTTCGTATTTTTGCCAATTATTCTTTGAGACTTGGTTGCAAAATAACCGAGTTATTAACATAACTTAAAAAGGAGGCCTCTTGATCCATATGGTATAACATCGTTCAAGTAAAAACCATTTCCCTTAAATGACATTGAAAGTTTTTACAATCAAGCTGTAGGCTCTTAGGCATTGACTTACTAACTAAATGGTCCATGGTCACACTTACCTGAGGAAGAGGGAATATTTGAACAAACATATTTTTAACATATCTATATTTTAAATTCCAAGTAGCGCCTTCTCTTGATAACCATAAGTTAACTTTACAATTTTATTAATTTAATCATGTATCATTATTAGAAATTCCACTTTAAGTCATTTACAACAATCAATTTCCCCACATTCCATGTGAAAATTCAGGGCTGCAAAAAATTGTTGATGTGTTCTGGTTTGTTTACATTAAATCTACTCAGGTCAAATGAAACTGCACTGGAAGTGGAGTCCCTGGTAAGCCCTTGAATGCTTGGTAGATATAGTAACACAATCACCATTTCATTTCGCCCCCCCCAGAGAACCCACTAGAACGGTTAATAGGTGCACAATAAACCCAAGAGCAGTCAGTAAGAAAAGACGACAGCGCGGCATCAAAGATGTCCACAACTTGACAAAAGTTACCCAACCTATACAAAAGTTACCCCCAAACTGCTCCGTAACTGTGAAATTTGAAAAAATCAGCCCAACACGAGATTCCCCATGTGTGTGACTTCCACTAGGCAGCATTTCGTCAAAAATGCAAATAAAACGCACCCGGAACTAGTAGAGAAAATTAAGAAAAAACATGCCGCTCTCGATAGCAATAACATCAATGAATTGATGGTTTTATTTAAAAATGACTGTAAACGCAAGGTGGTATGGAGGATTGCAGAATACCTTTTTTTGTTTCCTACCTCCTGTCAGACACAGGGAGAACCCTGGGGGATAATTACATGGTGAGTAGGGGCTGTACCCTCCTGCCTTCCTACCAAGATACCGAATATATTTCTGGAATCAAATCTGAGATGCGTCGCCCTTCGACGATCGCCGTTGAGGATTTGCGCCGGCGTAGCACGCAACAAAAGTACAATTGACCTTATGCTGTATGACCCCAATCGCGCAAACGTTTTACATTACTATGATGCCTTGTTACTAGGTAAGTACGATGTGCATACGCAGCACGCACATCATTTTTTAACTTTATGTTGTTAAAGTGGGAATACCACAGACATCCACAAATTATATATCGCCATTTTCGTAAGACTAATTTTGGTGCGCAATCCATCCAAAAATTAACGTTATCTGAGGCCTATTATTTGTACAGCCTGAAAGTGTTGGATGTGCAGATTTCAGGAAAATATGCAAAAATAAACTCTTGAACCTTTTCTCAAAAAAGAATAAAATAATTTTTTGTAATTTTAAATCATGTTTCAGTGCAAGAAGAAGTGCTGCAATATCTGCCGTGCTGATTATCTGGGGGCTGGGAAGAGTTCCGTATGTACCCCCTTTAAAATTCTCAAGAAACATTTTTTTTGTTTTATTCTATGGACTTACACTAACAAATACCATAAGCCTAATAGGCCAAAAATAAAAAATGGTTACATGTAGAACTTCAAAGAGGGGTACATATGCGAGCTCTGTCATGTACTGCCATGTATAGGATAACCTTAATTTAGCTTTCCTTGCATCAGTGGCTCTTGAATGGTTATTCAGGCAGTGTGTTTCATGATAGAACCATTTCAAGACCCAATGACCAAAGATTATAGTTTATTAGGTGCATTGGGGTCGGACGGAATATATCTACTTGAAGTTACACGGTGAGGCCGCAGGCAAAAGAATGAATGAAATTGTGTTTTAACACTGTCGTTCATTTGTGTGTGCAAGTCCAAAAATCACAGTTGGAGATCCGTCTTTAACAAGTTGATAGTTTCATCATCCAGGTTGAACAGGGCCTGGAATTCCTCAAGGGGACTTCACAGTTAGCTACAGTTATCAATGATGGGGCTGATGATGTGGTTTGTGGCTCGCCAAAAGTCCAAACCGATATTTTTTTGAACCTTTACACACGACTTATTATCAAAAATCTATTACCTCACTTTTATCAAACTAATAATAAAAAAACATGTAAAGTATTCAATTGTGTTTTGTAAATCATTGATTATCATTAAAAACTTTTCATTGAAGATAAAAATAAATAAAAATCACTTAATGGGCAACTTCACTTCGAACATGTACAACATTAAAGGCATATAGCACATTTTTGAAGAGCGCCCCCAATTTTCCAAAATTTATATTTGCACAGTTACGTTGGTTAAGTGTCTAGGAAACTATACATGCGAAACAGAATGCTAAAAAATACGGATTTATCACAAAATAAGCTATTTGGTATTAGATGGGATCCCTGATTGGGCTTAACGGCAGAGCTGGAAATGCTACGTTATATGTCCGTCCATGAGAAATAGTGACACCTCGAGAAAAATAACTCTAAATTGGACTGTGTCTGAACTCTATTAAAACAAACTATGGATGAGCGTTAGATACGTACCTGCGCTATTTCCCGGCTTTTCACATTGGAAGGGCCGTTTCCAGCAGACGGTGCATTTTATCGGGGATCCCCAGATAATAATGCTAGTACAAAATTCCTTCGTTTGTGACAAATAGGACATTTCGAGCTAACCATTAATAGGTATAGTTTATCTAGCCAGTTACAATTGCAACCGTGTACATAAATCTCCAAATTTTGAAAAAATTGGGGGTCCGTTTCCGCTCTTTAAAAAAAAATGTGCTAATATTGCTTTAATATTAGTACAACAAATGATTCATCTTACAATTGTACACCAAATATCCATTTTTTAATTATACATTAAAAAGACAGCATTAGTTTCTGGACTAAATAAATCACAAACATTGGAGGCTAGCTAAGGACCAAGATAGCGATTAAAAGACATTCCATGATCCGATTTAAAAAACTGTCATTTTTAAAAAAATTGGTGCTACTGAACCTTTACACTGATATAAAAAACACACATTGGAGAATTGGTGTGATAGTGTACTTCCCGTCAACCTTTCATCCAAGAGAGGTGATTCCTTGTAGGGCTCATATAGTGGCTTAATGTGAATTTAGTTTCTCAATCCATATTCATTCCCGCGCATTTTCTCTGGGTACTCAGTTTTCCTCCAATATCAAAAATATGAATTTCCTCACATATCTTTAGACCGGTGTTAGTTTTCGCTATTTCGTGACCACGCCTTCACCATGTGTCATGCAAGTATAGAAGTTTGTAATTGCCAATACGCATGTGAACATCTATCTGCCTGCCATAATATTGGATAACTCTCAATTTTATCTTTCCTTAGTCAGCGGCTCTTGAATGGTTCGTCAGGTGACGTGTCACCTGAACACCCTTCCAAGACCACGAACCAAGATTGGCCTAATAGTCGTTTTATGGGAATTTCTGACAAAGGTCAGCTATTGCACTTATGACCTTCTTGCACTCACTGATGGCGTTTACAGAAGACTCTCGATAAAAATACTCAATATTAAATGAGCAAACGCCAGTTTGAAGTAAAAACTATAAGCTTACGTTGTACTTATGACTAGTAAAGTCATATTAAATTTTTTTCTATTGATATTTATCACCTTTTGTGAGTCAAGTCAGGCCATCTTAACATCTGTTATTCTGTCACTTCTAGCACAAAGGAATCTTGGAATATTACTTCAACACCACCAATATTGGTAAACCTATACCAAATTTCTACTGTTGTTAACTATTGTACCCATGACACTTGATAAACATATAGACAATCTTTAAATATATATTTAAATTGAAATAATACTGACAATTTTCGATGCATTATGTGTTTTAAATGCAATGAGTAACTTAATTAAATTTTATCTCATCCAAGCGGGGCCACAGATTATGGAAGTAAATCTGCTCGTTCTTGATTTCAATTGTTTTTATGTTGCAGGTTTAATCCTCTACTGAAGGGGCTACCACCCCCTCCTAGTTCTTTTTTGCTCTAACCAAACACCGCACCCCCCTTTCTGGGAGGCCAAATGATTTTAATATAATTATTAATTGTCATTTTACGCTCACTTTTCTGCAAAACCAACACCATTGGGGATGCTTTAGGGTAGAAGGTGTCCCAAAGTGATGGACTGTGGGGGGGTTCAACCACCCCCCCCCTTTTGGGACAGACCAGCACCCCTAGTACACCCGGATTTATTCAACTGACAATTTTGGAAACAATGTATATAGCCCCATTGGTCCCTCTTTAGTGTTGATACAAAGAAGTACCAACATGGCCTAGCAATACATCAAATGATTTTCATACGTTTTTCATGTCAGTAAAACCGTCAATTTCCATATTTTCCAATGATCCAAATTTTCATGTTGTTTGACTTTCCTCAACTTATACGTCGCCGACATAAGGCGGCTGTTTTTACTTATTTTTGAATACTGGAAAATAATCACCTTCCATGCACTCAGCTGCTGACGCTCTTAAAGTCTACCTCCCCAAGTACCGATACACACGATGAGCGAGTAAAACCTCATTCCCTTGGCACAGTTGTCAGTAGCTTTCATTCACCAATGTATTATAAAAAACACCCCCTGGTTTGGGGTATGATCTATTATACCCACTTACCAGCTGAGTGTCATGTCATGCCATGACAAGTACAACCCACTGAACTGTGTCCCTTGGTAATGAGCTTTGTAACTCATAGTGACACAGATCAATTACTGTAAAGTGACTTTTCGCGCTACATTAATGTTTTGTGCTTTTGAGCGCTTCGACTGCGCGAAAATTAAAACCCGCGAAATGTTTTATTTTTGTGTAGGTCTATGTAGATAGCTGAAAGATCGAATTTAAAAACAACCACATTTAAAAGCATTCTGACTCGAAAAATTACACCGCGAAAATTCCACTTTTACATAACAGCATTTCATTTTGTTAATCTAGCACGCATTTAAAAAAACGATTGGCAAAATTAAATTTTGCTCATACATTACCTGTTTTGTTTTGTTTACAGTTTACCGAAAAAAGCCATGTTGTTTCAGCCTGCTCTTGTGTGACCTGCCATTAAACTCTGGGCCTGGACAAAGCTCACTTTTTGTAACTAGTCCTCCCCTCTCCTAGTTACGCCTGGCGATACACATCGATGAGCATTATCAGATTTTACATGAAAGATTCTTATAATTTGCAGCATTTTTGTATGAAAAAGCCACCTTGCAATCCAATCACACGTTAATAACATGTTACAAACCAACAAAAATAATACTTCTTTCACGGTGAAAAATACTTTGAGTACAAAAAGTAAAGACAATTCAATACATTGCAGACATCAGTTTCACCTCATTACGTTATATCAGTCCCTTTTGTTCTAACTACATATAACGATTGAGAAACTTTTTGGAATTTTCATGAAAAGCCCTGTTAAATCATCAGAATCCAATTGGGATTCCTTATAGCATTCCGAATTTTCAGAACTCATACCAACGACCAGTGTGTACCAGAGGGGACAGGGGGCAGCTTCCCCCTTATGGGAATCTTGCCCCCCCCCTGAAAATTAGTGAATTTCTGCACCAAATAAACACTTTTCCAAAAAAAAGCAAAAAATAACCAAATTTTAATTATATTTGCTTCCCCCGGAAATATGTCCCCCCCGAAAAAAAGCTTGTTCCGCCCACTGCAACAGACAAATAGGTTCATTTCTGATTAAAGGGAAATAGTGCCATATGTAACCCCTTTAAATTCTACAGTAAACAAATATATTTATTTATGGCCTACACACAAAACCCTAACCCTACGCCAAAATAAAAAAACTTCACGTAAACGTTCGACAACATCCCCCTGGCAAAGGCAGCTAACCATGACCTCAATGAACCTTGACCTTGGTCCACAACCGGACACCAACCATATGAGACCCCTCTATGTACCTTAACCCAATCGGTTTCATCCGACTTCCCTTGTGAAGGATACCCCCAAATGCAAACCTACAAAATCTAACCAACCCTGGAAAACACACCACATACATACACATACAGACATGCCACCCTCGCAATATCCCTTCTGCTTTCAAGCCAGGGGGTAAAAAATATTTGTTACATGTACACTTTCAAGGGGGGTACAGGAACTCTTGCAACTTATGCCACCGGAATCCAAGCTGACATATTTGATGTGATTTGGGTCACCTACTACCCTCATCACATTGACATACACTGTAGCCATGTACCAAGAAAGTACTCCCCTGTATAAAGTTATAGGCTGGTATTCTGAAAGAAGACTAACTTTAGTACCTGCATTTAAACCATGGTTAGACCTACACACGTGGAACCTTTTTTCTTTTAAAAAATGCGAGAAAATTAACGGGTGAAAAATTCCTCATGAATGCCTGAACCGCCTTTCCTGAGAAATTTCTCACCTGTTAAGCACATTTTTAGAGTATGTTATAGAAAAGTCCCTCTGTAGACTAACCTGGTTTAACTAAGGTCTAAGTTTAGTCTCCTTTCATAATACACTCAATTCCTCTTGTCCTTGTCTCATTAAAGGAACCATTCAAGATTCTGGGGTCTACAAGACCACAAAAAACCTCAGTGAAGCCCCGATCGATAATAAAAAAAACATACCTTTTTAATTTTTAAGAGTTAGTTTTTGTAAATTTCATCTTCCATAGGCCACTGTGAAATTCCAATTGCTGGACTTGGACATTAAATACACAAATCAACTTTACAAGAAATAATGGTCTATATTTATGGTTATTTAGAGAATAAAGGTATGATTTTGGGAACCGGAATAGAGGTACCGTTTCCCCCATCCTACCTTGAATGCTCATTCTTTAACAGCTTCATACATTTAAGGAAGCTTTAACCAATTTCACGATCTTATGGTTAATACACCAAAAGGACGGACCACCACCCAGTAAGAAAAACGAACAACCCATTCACGCAACAAATATACGCAACGAGATGCAATGTGGGCAGGCGCGTGCGAATGTACAAAATGCAGTTAACGCATATGCCCCGTCAACCTCCAAATAACCTTAATACGCAGTGCTACTACCGGGGGGTCAAGTAACAAAGTGAAAGCGGGCAATCAGCCAATGCAATTGCTTACATTTTCACAGCTTTTAATAATGGTTAATTTTGGAGGGAGGCTAATGGTATAACATGCAAAAATCATCACCTTCAAAAACTGAGGGCCACTCCTTCCTACAAAAGCTCTGAATGTCCTTAGCTATTCTGGCAGCTCATATAAAGATGCATAAAATATCGCTCATACATTGCTATCGCGATCACGTTGCCTACGTGCATAGCAAGTGTTTCCGGGCTGGAGCCACAAATGATGGCGGGAAGTTTAGAAGATTGTTATTCCCCAAATCTTTCCGAGGGGTTGTGTAGTACAATGATTTATGAACGGACCTATTCCATTGCCATCTACATTCCAGCTATGGAAGACCATTGGGCGTCTTCAATACGGGTGTATGCATTTCAAATGTACGCACGATAGCAGCTGTTCCATTTGCGACACCTCCCCTGGAGAGGCTTTGCTGGAATTTTCACAGATTGACTAAAGTGCCATTTTTTGATCCTAGCCATTCATTTTTGTTTAGGGTCTAGATATCCTCAAGAAAAAGGTTTTTGATGATGAGGGGTTTGTGGATCATGAAATGCCCCTTTAAAATTTCAGTGCAATGTCTCTAACCACTCGCTTCATGCAAACAAGAATTGCTCCCTCTATCACACGGTTGAGCCATCCAGCGCATACGCCCGTTGCTATGGCCCAATTGAGCTTATGTCGCGTCATGCGGTGACCATGCTTCCATCGTGTATAGGTGACATGACTCTTATGCCCCATTCCCAGATACCTTCGTAATGCTTGTCATTCATCCCAGAACCAAACCCAATGGGGGGGAAAAAAAATAGCCATGTCTACAACTCGCACGATGGAGCACCTGTGATTTAAGTGGGTTTTCATAGAGCTCAACGGGCAATAGGTCTGAAAATCATTATTCTTGGGTCTTGGTCTAAATTCCTATGGTTTCAGGTCCGGTACGTGCCCAGTGGGGGCAAGAAATGGGTGGGTTGGTGGGGAAAATGGCTAGGGCCCTTCCACTTTGAAAGTGGAGGGTTTTGTGAAGGGGTCCAAAGTTGATGTCAACAACATGTCACCCACCCCACCCCTCCTGTCCCCCAATTCCATCATCGGTAGCCCTTACGGAACTCACACGCAATCAACAACGTGTTTAACATTGTTTTTTGACCACCAAAGGTCACAGAGTATCAAAGCACATAAGTCACAACTTCACCCTCACCCTTCCCCCTCCTTTCCACTAGGTTACATCATCGCAGACGAACTATACAGCCATGCAATATATTAAGGGTTAACATTTTGTCCACAGCCCACACACAGTACAATGTAACACACCAACACACCAACCAAGTATCCCTATGTGCCTTGCTGCAATTCTTTTGGCATTCTTGAAATTCTTGCAGATGAACACAAAATCAATTTCTTGTTTGTGCCTAGCCTCCAGCTTCAGTTACTAGCATCATGCGTAATGATAATAACAAGGCTGCCTTGGTAACAAAAATACTGCAAGTACACTTGCACCATCCCCCGGCAAGATGGGCAGACTGAATGATCCCTCAATGACCGTTGACCTGGTCCATGACCTTTGACACCATCCCATAGGACGAAACCCCTTTGGTAGCCTTATCCCCAAGTCTGGTTTACATTCGCCTTCAACGTTTCGAAGGAGACACACAAAACGAAAACATAACCAAAACCTAACCAAACTGGACACACACACACACATCTGTATCTGTAGAATACTGCACATGCCCGGTGGGGCCAACGCGTGCAGGCATCAGTGCGCATGCGATTCTATAACTTTGAAGATTGCTGGGTCGCTTTAGTTGTGTAGTGATATGTAAATTGTTCCAGTCCATGACTGTTCTGGGAAATATGAAACTTGTAGCAGTCTTTTTTTGCAGGCGAGTATGTTATATAGTTGGAATGATGATGTTCTTGATTGACGCGGTGTGGTGCAGTGAGCCTTCGAGCGTTAATGCCAGGGAGTAACTGTCTTGCTTTTTTTGAGTTGTGATGCGGTTTGCACTTCTCCGGTTTTTTTTTTTTGGGGGTTTGTTCTAACGTGTCCACATGTTAAGTCGGAGTTGTTAGTTTGGTCTATGCTTGTTTTTTCTGTCTAATTGTTGGTGACGATCTGGCAGCCCTTGTTTGGATCATGTCCAGGTTGTTTATGATGTCTGTTTGGTGGGGGTCCCATACAGAGTTTGAGTAGTCCAATAGTGGTCCGCAAAAGCAAACGAAGAAGAGGAAAAGTGACATTGACTTATAGGCGTTTGTTTTTTGATTTTTTACACTGATCTGCGAAAAGTCTAATTCGGAGTGAGGTTTAGAGGAAGATCGTTTATGTAAGACAAAAAATAGGGGGCCCAAGCACCGTGCCCTGGGGAACGCCAGAACCTACTTCTGTCCAAGCCGAGTGTTCTCCACTGACAACGACCTGTTGTTCACGATGCTTGAGAAATTTTAATCCAAATAAGAAGGTTATTGCGAATGCCGTACCTTTCAAGTTTAAGGAGAAGCCGGTTGTGGTGGGATCGGTTCGAAGGCTTAGAAAAATCCATAATTTCCTGTCAATTTGAGTTCTGTATTAAAGAAAAAGCCAAATTGTTACATTCGGATAAGTTGAGATTCGCAGGAGTGTTTATTTCTACACTGTGTTTGTTTGGGGGATAAAATCAAAAATTTGTCAAAACAGGGGGGGTCATGATTGCGAGTGAGTATTATATTTTCAAAACTTTACTACAAACCTGACTCACTTTTTATTCCCAGAAAAGAGGTATTAGGACATGTACTAACTCCCTTTGGCTGGCCCACAACAGACCCTTATTTTCTCTGCTCAACGTTGAGGTTAAATTGAGATTTATAAATCTCAACTTGCCCGTTTCTGTATCAATTACAACTATAAACCTTCTACCGGACGACCTATTGATCCAAGGATTTTTTGTTAACTTTTATACTCCTCCCACCATTAGAGACCAGGCATAGCCCAATAACCTGTAAAACCATTTAATAATACCGTACTTGCTAATAATACCCTGATGTTCCAAGGCCCTCTACTATGGGCTAATTCTGCTTCTTATATTAAAAACTCCCCAACTTTATCTTCCTTCAAAATTAATATGAAAAAGCCATCATCCAATTCGTATCGTGTGTCATCACTTCCTAAGTTTTCTGTCTTTTTCTCTGCTGTGTACTTTCTTATCCTTGGAATGTGGACTGCGGGCTGTCTTTGTCTTGTCCAATGTAATTTTGTATCGTCTTTTCTGTCCTGTCTTTTTTGTCTTATTTGTAATCTCTTTTTTTGTCTGTCTTTGTCGTAGTAACACGTAAGTTAGATGAGGTTACTGCATTTTCAAGCTTAGCGTTTAGCAGTGACCTCGTCAATCACTATTTCTAATTAATTATATCCTAATAAATGCTAATCTGATTTCTAATTGTGACAATCCATTTTTTATTTGTACGTGCAATTCATATCTTGTATTTCATTGTTTTATGTGATGATTGGATGAACAAAAATAAATTGTGATTTGATTTGATTGATCAAATCGTTCTGTTTATCCCTAAGGATTGCTGATTTGGTCTTAATCGTTTCAGGTGAGGCTAATGTATATAAAAGCTTTACAACCATGTAAAAATATTGATTTGAAAAATCTGAGGGTGCAACTATTTTTCAAATGCGCCAGTGTCCCTTAAAGATTCTTGTCTTATTTGTTGAGGTTATTGTTAATTTGGAGGTAGGCTAATGTGTACGTTTCAAAAATTGCACCTTGTCAAAACGTGTCACACAAAATCATCCGAATGTCCCTTTTAGCAATTCTGAAAATCGATATCCATTTCCGTAGAAGAAAATGTGGTCAGCGGACTACACACATACCTGTGTACATTTACGCGCTCGGCATACGCAGCACGTGCATTGCTTGCACCTCATTTAAGAAGCTGCATAAAATACGCTCATACATTGCAGTCGCAATCACGTTGCTGCCTCCGTGCAAAGCAAGTGTTCCATGCTGGCCACAAATTATTGGCAGGAACTGTAGCAGATTTATTCCCCCAATCTTCCAGAGGGGGTGCGTATCTAATAATTTATGTGACAGACCTTTCCTTTGCACTCCATTCCCTCTATGGAAGACATATAATGGGTAGTCTTCATACGGGTGCATGCATTTCAAATGTCGCACAGATAAAATTAGAGCTGTTTCATTTGCTATCAATACTCCCCCGGAGAAGGCTTTGCTGAAATTTTTCACAGGAGTGGTTAAAGGTGCATTTTGGGATCCTAGCTCATTCATTTTTGTTTTTTATGTTCATATAGATATCCTCAGAAGGGTTTTGAATGATGAGGTTGTGGATCATGAAATGCCCCTTTAAATTTTTCAGTGCAATGTATCATATAAAATTTGATTGAGCCCAAATTTATTGGTCGAGCTTAGAGTTGCAAAATCAATATTGGGCGAGACGAAGATTGAGCACAATCTTTAAACTCATAACAGACCAATAAATTTTTGGGCATAATATCCGATTTTAATGATTATCATGATTTGGATCCGATATTTCAACCTGTGGACTCCTCAAACTGATAATCTAAATACTCGGCTTTCATGCAAACAATAAATTGCTCCCCTCTATCCACACTTGGTGACCATCCAGCGCAGACGTCCCGTTGCTAGGCACAATTGACGTTATGTCGGCGTCCAGGGCGTGGTGACCCAGGCCCTTCCATCGGTATAGGTGACAGGATCTCTTGATGCCCATTCCCAGACACCTTCCGTATGCTTGTCATTCACCCTAGAAACAAAACAAAATGAATACGCATGTATCAACTCTCACTGATGAGCACATCTGTGCTTTAAGAATGGGTGTTCATATAGCGTCAAGCATGGCCAATAGGTTCCTGAAATCATTATTCTGTGGGGCTTGGTCATAATTCCTAATGGTTTCAGGTCCCTGCAGTGCCCAGTGGGGGCGAATGGGTGGGGTGGGTGGTAGAGGGCTAGGGCCCTTCACTTTTTTGAAAGTGGGAGTGTTTGTGAATGGGGCAAAGGTGAGTCACAACATGTCACCCCACCCACCCTCCACCCGCCCTTCGTCCACCAATTTCCATCATCGTAGCCCTTACGGAACGCCACACGGCATGCATAAAGGGTTAACCCTTTGACCAGCCAAAGGTCAACTGAGGTAACAAAGGCACATGAAGTCACCAACATGTCACCCCACCTTCCCCTCTTTCCACGTAGTTACATCATCGCAGACGGACTCATTCAGCATGCAATATATTAAGGGTTAACATTTTGTCCACGACCACACCAGATACCATGGTACACCACACACACACCACCAAGTAATCCCTATGTGCCTTGCACTGCAATTCCTTATGTGCATTCTGAAATTCTTGCAGATGACACAAAAATCAAGAGTTCTTGTTTGTGCCTTAGCCTCAAGACTTCGTACTAGCATCATGCTTATGATAATAGCAAGGCTGGCCTGTTAACAAAATACTGAAATGTCAACTTGCAACTCCCCTGTGCCACCCCAAGAGGGCAGACTGGAACATGACCTCAGATGACCTTTGACCTTGGGCCATGACCTTTGGACACCATCCACATATGAAGAAACCCCTTTTGTACCTTATCCCAAGTTGGTGTTTAAATCGACTTCAATTTTCGAAGGAGGACACAAACAAGACGGGAAAACCTAACCAAAACCTAACCAAACTGGAACACAACACACCACATCTGTATCTGTTGAAATATGCCAAAATGCTCAGGGTGGGCCAACCGGTGCAGGAATCAGTGCGCATGCGATTCTATACTTGAAGATTGCTGGGTCCTTATTTTTGTAGTTGAATATGTAAATTTGTTCCAGTCAATGACGGTTCTTGGAAAATATGAGAAACTGTAGCAGGTGTCAGTCTTTTTTTGCAGGCGATTATTTTATATTGAGTTGGAATGAGAATGTCGTGATTGACGCGGGTTGGCTGCAGTAAGCTTTGACGGTAATGCAGGAGTAAACTGTTTGCTGTTTGGAGTATAGTGAGGCGGTTTGCAGTTCTCAGGTGTTCTAACGGTCCCAGTTTAAGTCGGATGGCATGAGTTTGGTAATGCTTGTTTTTCTGTCATAAGTGTTGGTGACGAATCTTGCAGCCCTTTTTTGGATCATTTCCAGTTGTTTATGAGTTCTTTTTGGTGGGGGTCCCATAAGAGTTTGAGTATTCCAGTATGGGTCTGACAATTGACTTATAGGCGGTTTGTTTTGTTGATTGTACATGAATTGCGAAAAGTCAAATTCGGACGTGGGGTTTAGAGGAGATCGTTTATGTAAGACAAAAATAATAGGGGGTCCCAAGCCACCATGCCCTGGGGAACGCCGACCTACTTCTGTCCAAGCCGAGGTTCTCCACTGACAACGACGTTGTTCACGATGCCTTGAGAAAATTGAAAATCCAACTTAAAAGGTTTTTTATTGCGAATGCCGTTCCTTTCAAGTACGGAGAAGACGGTTGTGGGGGACGGTGTCGAAGGCTTTGAAAATCCTAATTATCATGTCAGTTTGAGTTCTTGTTATTTGAAAGAAAAAGCCCAAGTGTTAACGAGTTAGGATACGTTGGATTCGCAGGAGGGTTCATTCTAAAACTGTTGTTGTTGGGGGGTATATAAAATCAAAATTTGTCAAAAGGGTCATGATTTGCGAGTGGATTATATGTTCCAAAACTTATACAAATTGATGTGAGAGAGACAGGATGGTAATTTGATGCGTCGCTGCGATCGCCTTTTTTGAAAATGGTGAGACGTAGCACGTAGCCAGGATTGAGGGGATCACGCCAGACTCTAAGGATTTTGGAAATATAATGGCCAGTGCCGGGGCTATCTCCTCGGCTGCAACCTTGAGTATGTGGGCAGAGATCCCATCGACCGCGAAGCTAGTTAGGATTTAAATCTGAAAGTAATTTAGCGACACCGTCGATGGAAATGTTGAATTCAGGAATAGACGGGAAAGAGCCAGGGGTAAAATGAGGGGAGTGGCTCTTTCTCATGTGTGAATACTTGAGGTGAATGATCATGAGTATGTTTGCCTTAGTGATGTGTCAGATTCCATTTTACCGTGCTTCTTTAGACTTGGGATGCCAAACGATCTTGTTTTAGCACTTTCTATATGACCAAAATTTTTTTGATGAGTCAGCACAGATGGTGTTGATATATTTTCTGTATTAAAGACTGTCTGTCTGGTAGCTTTTTTGTGTATCTTACAAGGTTAGTGAATTAAGGAACTTCGCTAGGGGACTGCGGTAAAGCCATTGTATGCACTTTGCTTCTTTTTGTGCATACGTTTGAAATTTCAATTAATCCAGGGATTTAACTACATACAGACATGCAAACCCTTGCAATATTTCCCCTTGCTTTCAAGCCAGGAGGATAAAAATTCTATTGTAGGATGGTCAGGTTTTAATTAAGGAGAATGGCCCAATCACGAAAAAGCCTCGTCCCCGCGGACCCTAGATTTTACCGAAGTTCCAATTTCGGTGTTGGAAATAGTACTATTTTTCTCATACCAGGATGAAATCTTAGTGCTAAAAGGTGTTTCGGAAAGAATTTAGTGTTTTAAATTGCCAACACCCTAGGAATTTGTGTGTTAACAAAAAACCAGCATTGGTAAGGTGCCGAAATTTAAGTGTGGCAGAATATTAAATTCATCCGGGTGTTTGCAGTTTGGATGTTAAGAGCAAACAAAAACAATTGCCCTTATTGGTCGATCAGTATTAGTCGAAGTACACCGTCAGTCTATTGGGTTATCAGTGTGAAATCATAGATGGAGTGACTCTCCGGACGGATGGCATAATTCATGAATTTGTCTGAAGTGGAGTCAGAAATGTACAGTACACTTAACACACGCAGCTTTAATCTCACAACTAGCGGAATTTGGAAGCGCTTGTACAATTTGCAGTTTTACGATTAGTATTGATAGAGTAAATTCTCATCTTCTTTAATAGGAAGTTGATTTCATCTGATGAACGAGGATGTATGTAATGCTACTCTAACAACATCCTTTTAAGTAAAGAAAACCAAAATCCAAAACTGTCCACAAAAATTGACCAATTTGCCGTCTGACATGGCAGCAGAAAAAATTTGCCGGGGGCAGCAAATTTGGCCTGGTGACCTCTGTGACCTTCCGACTAATGGATATTTTTTTATCATAGAATTATAACTTAAAATCTCCCCTAAAATCTATTGACCCTATGGCAAAGTTAATTGTGTAATTTTAGATTACTATTATTTTAAATGCATGATTGAAAAAAAACTGAGGAAAAGTGGGAAATTATGATGCCACCATTAGGTGTCCTCTAACCGACTCTCGACAAAGTTTAAAAATGTTATTTCAGAAAATAAATCCACCACTAACTATTATTGAACAAACTGACTAATATCAGAGTTATTTTTTTATGAAAAAAAAATCAGTGAAAAATCACATCCATCTATTCAATCTTAACCAGCTGGGAGTCTACCAATTTTCACACAGTTATCTCTGATTGGCTAATAACATGAATAGCATGATATAACCTCCAAGTAACCAATCAATAAGACCTTATGTTATTGTACAGGGTGTACACCGTTGACTGAATAACAAAGCATTGATGTCCAGCAGTGAAATTTGCTCTGGCACAATTTAAAATGATTGTATTGTTGAAATTTTGACCACCAATTATGCTCCAGGAGAACAAGTTGTGATTATTGTTCCAGAGCCAGAGTATTCATTTAAAAGACAATTTGCACAAAACCAAAAGGGTATTTTTATGCATTTTTATTTTCAATTTTATATCCACGGAAAATCATCACAACCAGACAGGTGACATAATCCCCAGTCAGTGGCGTACAGCAAGGGGCAAGTTGCCCCCTTGGCTCGAAAAATTGCGGGACGGGACGATATGAACCAAAACGGACTTTCGAAATGTTTGCCACCCCGCTGGCGGGAGTCCTTGGGAATTTGCCCACTCGGATCAACAGCCTCGGTCGCAACGTCCCACTCTTTATGGACCCTAAAAAAGTAAAGGAATTAATGCCTTGCCTTTAACCTTTTTCCCAGTTGTGCAATGAGACAAGAGCCTTTTCTTACAGTGGATTTAATCACCAATCCATATATTGTTGTCCTGCCACAAAGGAGCGCAACCAATTTAAGTCATTTTGATCGTATGACTAAATAATACTTACCGTACCTGCAAAGAAAGATACGTTACAATTAAAACCTTATGCCGAATATTATAATAGATTAATGATAAGTTCTACCCTGGAGACTATGTAGTTAATTTCAAAACAAATATAACATTGCTATAAGGATACTGTTGATGCTATCCACTAGTGGAAGCGAAGGACACCTTCGGACCTATTAAATACCATTTAAAAATATCTAGCTCCTCTACCCAACACTGGATGATGCCTTAGTTGGCGAAGAACACCGTGGGGTAAACGGAGGTTGCCGGTTCAAATCTGGCCACGCACACATGGGTTTTTTCAACACTCACGTCCGCTGGCCCTCTCCAGGGAAAGATTATGAAATACAAGCTGAGGAAAGCTGCACACACCTATTTCAAATAGGGCCCATATTGAAACAGATGGTTACAGCTTTCCCCAGCCGACTTCAGCTTAGCTGTAACCTATGTATTACTTTCTGATGGAATAATAAGGAGAATTCCAGCCAAGCTGGGGGAAAACTGAACAAACCTTTTTTCAAATAGGACCCAATTGAAACAGTTGGTGCCAGCCTTTCCAACCAGGCGTACCTAGCTGTCTACTTTGTCGGCCTGCTGAACTAAGGAGTGAAGTCATAGCTTTCATGCAGTCTTAAACATGCGAGTCGCAGTAAGCCGCAGCTGGAATCGCGAGCATACCAAGTCGGCGTGTGCGATACATATGCACAAAACTGCGTGAAAAGCTACAGTACCAACTTTGCCAGGACATCTCCATTACAAGGTGAGAGAGCACGCAAGAAGCCATGTCGGGTATAGGGATTTTGTACACTAGTGATTTCCTCAGTTCATAATTTTGCCGTGACATTAATACCTCACAAGATAAACAAGCTTATGTTAAAGTCTGATACCTTAGCTTTCTTAACATGCAATTCATTTCAGTAATACGTACTTTCATAGGTACTGCAGTATTTTAACATGTAATCTTAATCAAAAAGCAATGGCGATACCCATTGACAGATTTTTATCTATTTTTCAGTCCTTGATATTCCGTTCATAAATTTAAACTATACTGATCGATTTCTTAGTTTCTTAGCTTTCGTATGAATAGGGCCTTATTGTCCCAAAACTCTCCAAAACCAATATGTACCTTGCTCCAACCAGCATACGTTTTAGATTGTAATCATACAATGCATAATATGTCCCGGGCAACGGTAAATAATTTTTGTATGGGATAGTCATATGATAGAGGGCGATCTAAGGGTAAAAGCTATCATCAGACTTGTTTTGAATTGAGATATGTTAAAAAACCTAAAAATTTACATTAACCCCAATTAAAAATAGAGCTTACTTTCAGAAATCAAAACGAAACCACAAAGCGAACACCGCCAAAGCTTAATTAAGCATTTAAAAACAAAAGAAGTTTAATATCATACATTCTGATATATTTCACTGTCAAATTGAATCAATTTTTTGGTCCATATAAAATTTTGAGAAAAGGCCATTTAAAGATGTCTGTTTCGCGCACTTAAGGTCATTTTTCCATGCTTATGCCAGGCTACTTAAGAGAATTGCACACTGGCTTTACTAAATCAAGAAAACGTACGTCCTACAATTTGCCTGCTTGGGAATATCCAACATTAGTCCTTCAACACGCATGAAACTGGCCACTTTGGCCACCGTGCTCATTAGTTGCGAGTGAGGAGGGCGC
Organism: Ophioderma brevispina; assembly: GCA_023653785.1. Lineage (NCBI taxonomy): Eukaryota > Metazoa > Echinodermata > Ophiuroidea > Amphilepidida > Ophiodermatidae > Ophioderma > Ophioderma brevispina. Next base: position 19,222 of record JAMKCH010010820.1, read on the forward strand.
TCGCGACCCAGGCTAAATAGTTCCGGTGAAAAATAATGGGAATCCTCGCACTCCAAGTAATAATTCTTCCGCTGTCTTCATAATGTCATATATGCTTAGTGTTTTGATTGAAAAAATATCGGCGGCACGATGTGCTGTAGAGTGTGCAGATTACGAATATATGTGTAAACTTGAGACACAAATGATTTTGATGAAAAATAGGGCGATCGGTGTCACCGTGTCCTCGTATGAGCTCTCACGAGATTGATGAAAGTACGGAACCCACATTGCTTCGAATAGACAATCTTTATGAGCTAAATAATCCGCCTTGGCGATTATCATCATGCAGTTTTTTGGCGCTCTGTATCACATTTTGCAGACTGATTTAATGTGCCAAAAAGTCACACAAAAGCATAGGGCAAAGTAAAGTGTGTTTTGGAAACTTTCGGCGGTATTGTGCTTCGGAAATGCCATGGTGCAAATTCGGCTATTTGCCTTTTCTTTTATTATTGACGATTGTGTGGCTAAAAATGAACCCTTGGTTTTCTGATTGAGATTAATGATGCCCAGAAGGCAAGCAAGGTCCAATTTCATCTCATTGCACGTGCAATATGTAAGGCATTTATGACAGTGAACTGTGTCTTTGAGTATGGGAACATGGCATGTATGTTGTAAAGCTATTGATCAACATCCGGTCAGCTAAGTAACAAATATCTTTATTGTAAATTGACAATGCTTGGGCAATACAGAGTGAACATTTCGCAATTTTCGTTGTCTGCACTGTAATTATACCATCAGTACACGTGACCCCCACCTCTGACCCCAACCCTAATGCGTATCATAAGCCGCACTAGTCTTAACCCTAAGTAACCAAAACTCTTAACACTGCCCCTCATTCTTAACCCTAACTCCTAAACTAATTCTTTAAACTGTTAACCCTAACCATTTATTTCTACCCAGCCTGACGTGGTGTTGCGGAGAGTGCGCGCGAGTAGACACGGGTGGTGCGTGTGAACACGAGTGGTGCGTGTTTGCATGTGCGTGTGTGTGTCGGTATGCACGTAGCGTGTGTGTGTGTGTAGAGTGTGAATGAGCTGCCTCAATCTAGAGAGCTTGTCCACGACGACTGGGTGTTAGTGTGTAATTATGTGCGTGCGCTTGTGTGTATTTTGTGTTGTGGGTATTTCAAGTGCGCCGTGGCTGTGTTTGTGCCGTGTGTGATTGTGCAGTGTGATGGGGAGTGTGTGTTTATGTTGTTTGTATGTACGTGTTTGTGAGTGTGTTTGTGAGTGTGTGTCTGTGGTGCTGTGTTGCGATTGCCTTTATGTACTTGCTGTGCGCATGTGGTTGTCTCGTGCATGTCTGTGCGTGTGTTTAATTGCTTGCATGTGCCAATGCGCATGTGGTTGACTACGTGCACGTGTTTTGTGCATTCCGTGAATGTGGGTGTGTTTGTGCGGTGTGTGATTGTTTGTGTCTGTAGGTGTCTTTCGGTGCGTGTGTGAGATGCTTGCATTGCGTGCTGTGCACGGTGGGGTCTCGTTCACGTGCGTTTGGTATGTGCGTGTTTCTGTGTTTGTTATGTGGCACGTGCTGTATAATTTTGTTTATGTCTGTAGTGCGTGTGTGACATTCATGCTGGATTGTAATTCATGTCTGGTGCACGTGTGGGCTTGTATGTGCGGGTTTGTGTGTGGTTTGTATGTTGCGTGTTTTGTGTGTGCGTAGTGCTGTTTATGTCTGTAGGTGCGTGGCGAGATAATTCCATTGCGTGCGTATGTGGTTGACTGCGTGCACGTGTGTTATGCGTGTCTGAATGTGGGGTGGTTTTGCGTGTGTGAATTGTTTTTGGCTCCTAGGTGCGTAGTGATTGTGTGTGTGTGTGGGTTCATGTCTGTAGGTGCTTTGTGAGATTGCTTGCATGGGCGTGCTGTGCACGTGTGGATGTCTCCCTTCACGTGCGCTTGGGGTATGTGCGTGTTTCTGTGTGGGTGTTGCGCGTGCGATTATAGAGTGGTTTTTATGTCTGTAGGTTCGTGTGTGAATTTGGTTGCTGTAGTGTAGGTGCGCGCGTGAGATTGTAAGTGCATGCTGTGCACTTGTGTGTCTGCGTAAATGTGGCTGTTTGTGCGTGTTTTGTGTGTGCGTTTTAGGTCCTGTAGTGCTGTGTTGATAGCTTTCACTGCGTACGCATGGATGACTTGAGGCACGTGTGTTTGTGGCGTGTGTGAATGTGGTGTGTGTTTTGATTGTGTTTACGTCTGTAGTGCGTGTGGTGATTGTTTCGTGTGTGAGTTCATGTCGTCAGGTTCGTGGGGAGATTGCTTGCATGTGCGTGGCTGTGCTGTGTTTTTGTCCCTCCGTGCACTTGCTTTGGTATGTGTGCGTGTAGATTGTATGTGCCATGCTGTGCACGTGAGGTTGCTGCGTGCATGTGGGTTTTTTTGTGTCCGTGTGGTGCGTTTATTGTCCTGTAGGTGCGTGTGTGATTGTGTTTTATGTCTGTAGGTGCGTGTGTGAATTGTGTGTGTGTTCATGTCGTAGGTGCGTGTGTGAGATTGCGTGTATGTGCGTGCTGTACCCGTGTCTTCTCCGTGCACGTGCGTGTGTATGTGCGTGTTTCCTGTTGTTTGTACGCGCGCGTGTGTGCGTGTGCGATTATAAGTGTGTTTAGTCTGTAGGTTGCGTGTGTGCATTCATGTCTGTAGGTGCGTGTGTGAAATTTTTTTATGTGCATGTGATGGTTGTTCTGCATGCATGTGGGTTTGTATGTGCATTTTGTTTAAGGTGTATGGTGCGTCATGTGCGTTAGTCGTATGTGTCGTGTGTTGTAGATGGCTTTCAATATGCGTGGTTGTTGCCGCTGTTGTTGCCTGTGTGGCACGTGTTTGTGTGGTGGTTGGTATGTATGTTGTTTTATTTCGATGTTGATTGTGTGTGTGTATGTGCATGCGCTAACTCGTCGCGCCCCAGTGGGTCGTGTGAATGATGAATGACCTAAATCTAGAAAACGTGTCCCCACACCGTACTGGGACCTTACATGTGCTGTGTGTATATCTGTATGTGCCGACTGATTGTGTGTGCTTTTGTATATGTTTGTACGCGCGCGTGGCTTGATTGTGTATGTGGCCTTGAGTTGTGCAAGTGGTGTTTGCGTGCGTGTTGTTATTTACGCGGTACGGTCGATTGTGTTTGTGCGTGATTGGGAGCGTTTGTTTATTCTGTATGGCGTGTCCGTGTGAGCGCCGCGGTGTGATTGTGGTGGGGTGGTGAATTTAGTCTGTATGTGCACGTGTGTTGTGTGTACGTTTGTTACGTTGTATGTGCGTCTAGTGTGTGCTCTGTATGTGCGTCTGTGGTATGTATGTGTGTTTGCGTGCGTGCGCACGAGCTGCTGAATCTATTTGTGACACACCGACTAATAATTTAAGGAAATGTGTCCTCAATTGACTGGAAATATACACCTACCTTCAGTAGCCGTTACCCTGAATTTGAAACTCAAAAAAACACGCACCCACGTCCACTTTGATCCAGTTGCCCTGATCGTTATCTTCATTACAAACTATTGGCGGACCTCCATACAAGTTGTGAGAGAGCACTCAAGAAGCACATTTTCGGGTATAGGTATTTTGTACACACTATGATTTCCTCAGCTCATAATTTTGCCGTGACTTAACCCTCACAAGATACACGCTTATGTTCAAGTCGATTCCTTGCTTTCTTAACATGCCAACTTCATTGTAACACGTCCCTTTTACATAGGTACCTGTCCAGTATTTCCATGTGATCCTAATCAAAAAGCAATGGCGCATCTCCTTGACAATTTTTATCTATTTCAGTCCTTGATATTGTCGTTGAGGAAGTCCGTTCATAAGCATACCCTAGACTGGATCGATTTCTTAGATTTTTAGCTTTCGTATGATACTTTTTGTCCAAACATCTCCAAAACCAATAGGTACCTTTGCTCCAACCACATACGTTTAGATTGTAAGCATACAATGCATAATATGTCCCTGGCACGGTAATAATAGTTTTGGTATGATGACATCACTCCTTAGTTCAGGTCGGACTAAGTATTCAGCTGTGCACCATATTCACCCCTAACTAAGAGGCCATCAGATAGCAGGGGCTTTAACACTTGATGAAAATGCATTATGGCCATTATGAAGGTACCTAAGTGAGATCGGGGTACAAACTATTACATGGGAATACAAAGTGCTCTAATTTTGTTGAAACTAAATTGTGGGTCGGTCCAAGGAATTATATATTAAACTAGCGTGGGCCCGCGCTGTGGTGCGGGCCCTGCATCCATATTTTTGTTCCCACTAGATACCCTGGATGACCTTTGACCTCAAACATGACCCAAAAGTGGTATCGGCGAAACGCGATTACTATCAAAACTCAAATCATACGTCAAAGTCTGAAGCCCCTGCTAGCCAGATTTTGCCCACTAGATCCCCTGGATGGACCTTTGACCTCAAACATGACCACAAAAGTGGTACGGCGAACTCTATTACTATACCAAACTCAATCAATACGTCAAAGTACGGACAGTTACCCAACAAGACCCCTGGATGACCTTTGACCCGAAAATGTCCCATCGAATACATGACCAAACACCTCGTATGTCGAAGCTCTCCACCATACCAAAATTCATATCCGTAAGTTAAAGGACATGATGGAATTTTTGTTAGGATTACATTTCTCTCAAATTGGCACAGAATGATTGTGACGCACCTACCAAGACATTCGAAGTTTAGTGGACCAACAAATCGCAAAAGAAAACGCCGCAAACCTTGTTTTGAACTTGCCTGACTATCGTAATTGTCCCCATAGAAACACCGTGCTTTGACTTTCTGTCGTGCCGACGAGTCTATCATCATATTATTACATAAATACGTCGTATTCGGCTTATTCATGTTCAGTGTGATTAATACTTGTAAAATCATTCCAAATATGCAAAAAACCCGGGATTCGAAAAAAATGGGGGGGCGCTTCTTTCTAGAAGTCTCCTCATGTCTCTTTAAAGGACAGCGAAACGCATAGCCGGACAAACAAACAAACCCACAAAGTTGATTTTTTTTAGTACCGTACTGACCCGAGTAAGTCGTCCATGCTCGATTATAATCCCACCCTAAGTTTTAGGAAAATTTCAGAAAATTCTAAAGATCCGTTTATTATCCCATGCCAAAAAGTTGGCCTACCCATGACTGCACAATTCGGAAACCTATCTTCAAACAACAAACCTTTTAGCCTTGAATTCGGCAAATATAATGCATTTTCCACTACACTTAATACGAAATTCCATATTTAATCTTATAAATCCATCTCAAGAATGTTTCTAATGAGGTCTGGTACCATTAAAGTTTGTGAAAAACAACATTTAAGAGTAGAACAAGGCAAAGTGTCAAAGATTAACATTCAAGATTCAACATTCTCAAGGCTTCTACTTCACTCAGACGTGATTCTACCATATTTTTTTCACTCTTTTTCCATATTTCAGTATCAAAATAATAACATGTCCAGAACTTATTCAGGGTTTTCATAAATTCATTCATAAATAGTTTTTTGGTGGATTTGTTTTCTGAAACGAAAAGAATAATTTGAACAAGGCCGTGTGTAGGGTCAGAGGGCATTTGGCAGTAAACCAAATATGGCCGCCGCCAAAAACACTGATGCAAATGGTACAGTTTTCGCGACTATTTTTGTTCCTTTTTGCGTTTTTTTGCTAAAAAAAATCACTGAAGTTACATTATAGTCATGGTTAGTTACATGAACAAAAGATGAAATCTACTTCATAATAAGGGTGGAACTACTACTTCGAACAACAGCATTTTTTCAACTTTCTGAGTCTTCAAAATTCGGAAGTCATGAAGTGGCTGTACAGTGTATGTGGCGAGTAGGCCAAAGACATTTTCAACTCGGCATTCGGGCCAAGATTCGGGCATTTCCCACCCCCAAATTAAGGTATTTTCAGCTTAAAGGGGTGCGGACAAAAACTCGGGTCAGTACGGTAATATAGAGTAGACTATCTCTGCTTTACAGTTATATGAACACTGCTTAATAGGTTAAAGGTCAAAGTTAGCTTATAGGGGTGTTCTATAGGAATACTCACTGTTCTCTACCAAAGTCTCTGCTGTCCATTCATGTTGTCCTCCAATTAGACATGAGATAGCAGCGACCCAGTGTTACCATGCAACCTGGGGATGAAAAGACATTGGGCCCAATATTTAAAACTCATAGCGAGACCAATAAATTTTGCGTAATCCGTAAATTCATCAAAGTTTTATGATTATCAGTTTCGGATCCGATATTTTCAACCACTTGGACTCCTCAAAAACATGATAATCTCCAAAATTGGCCAGGAATCTGGGCAGTTACAGACCTGTTTGTGGAGATAGGCTGACCTATTGACCTATGCTATCTGTCTACTAAGGTTTTTGGTCATCAAAATTTGGCCACATAAGTGGGCGAATGAAGGGTTATCAGTTGCACATATGTGAGGCATGAATGGAGTCAGCCGTGGACAAATGTGGGGGCATAAAGGTTCGTGAGTGCACATATGTGGGACCTGAATGGTTCATGAGGTGCACTATTTGGGAAATGTGAAAATGGTTAATGCATACGATATGTGAGGCAATGACGGTCATGAGTGCCACATATGTGAGGCATGAACAGTTCACGAGTGTGCATATGTGAGCTAGAAGGCCTCCTTTGAGTACACATGTGTGAATGGATGGTTCATGAGTACGCAATGTGAGCATGAAGGTTCATGAGGTGTGCCATATGTGGGGGCGAATAAAGGTCAGACGTGCAAATATGTGGGACATATGACTGGTTCATGAGTACCACTATGTGAGGCATGGTGGCTCCTGTTGCACAGGTCGGCATATGAAGGTTCATGAGGCACATATGTGGGGAATCGGAATGATGAGTTCATGAGTGCACCATGTGAGGGAGGCATGCAAAGCTCCTGAGTGCACATGGGGCATGGACGGTTAATGAGTGCACATGTGGGGCATGTAGGTTCATGAGTGCCATATGTTGAGGCATAATGGTTCCTGAGTACACATATGTGGGACATGAAGGTTCATGAGTGCACATGTGGGGGCATGTGGTTCATGAGTGCAACATAGGTTGAAGGCACGAAGGTTCATGAGTGCCATATGTGAGGCACGAACAGTTCATGATGCACATATGGTAGTGAGTGAAAGGTCATTAGGGCATTATGGTTGGACATGAAATTGGTTCATGAGTGCATATCTGTGAGCTGAATGGTGCCATAGGCACAGTTCACACAAATGATATGGGCACATGTCATCATTTCTCCAATATGTATGGAGCTGAGAGGGTGTTTTGATCCAATCCCATGATGCATTGCAATGCCTATACTGTATTATTTAAACATATCAGTACTTAGGGATTAAAAAGTGCTAAAAAGTTCAAGAACTACAAGACATTTAATGATCATGCTAAAAATACTTGAGGACCAGTGTTCTGTGGGGCGACAACGAGTATAAAAGTCGGGTTTTTAACTGGTACAAATGAGGATTTTTTGTGCAGATATCACATGTACCTTATTGAGGTGAAAATTCCCAAAAATCGTTACTTTTGGGCATGGGTACATACCTTGCTGACGCCAGGAGATCCCTGGTGTCTGTCTGGTTGATGTAAGCCAATCACAACCCAGTCTCTCCACATCTGACCGTCGCATTGGTACACCCTAGCGGTACGTTGATCATGGTATATTTCACCTCTGTTGTCCATTTGTACATGTGGTTGAAGAAACTGGACCCTAGGAGCAGAGACCGAGATGCAAATATAAGTTACCAGAAATTTCATGTATACTTTTGTTTTTAATCCATTTATTAACCTCATGATTAGAGCATTGCCTTCGGGCCATGGGTTCAACCCGTTCAGAGCTAGCTTGTTTTAAAGCATTTAACCCAGTTACCCCCCATTCACCGTCCGTTCAAAAGAAATGGACAAATTTTTTGAGAAAAAATCAAAAAAACAAAAAAACTAAAAATTTACAAACAAAAACCATTTTGAAACCTTCTAAAATTTATAACAATATAACCACTCCGGAATGGTTTAATATATGAAAGCAATTTTGAAAAAAATCCAAAATTTTGGAGTTTTTGAACCCCACAATTTTAACTTTTCCAAAAAAAAAAATGTCAATTTGGGGGCCCTCCGTCTTTCCCCCCATAAAAAAGTTTCTGGCGACCGCCCATAAGTTACCAGCCTTCCTTGTGTCTTTTCAATATTTTGGTCATGTTAAAAGATTAGCACCAGAATACAACTAAAAAACCCCAAATGCTCTGGAAGGAAACATCAAGGAACGCAGACCCATATGGAACCCGGAATAGAAATGGCTTGAAGACATCAAACAGAGCGTAAAGACCTGAACTCCCCTCAGTGCCAGCAAAAAAACAGCATGACACCTGGCACCGGACAGGAAGTGTTGGAGACGAGTGATTGTTGGGAGCCATCTCCGAGACCACCTTTGGCCACCTGGAGGAAGGCTTTAAGTCAAGTAAGTCAAGTGTCTTTTCATTCAAAAGTATCTGACTTGGTAGCTGGCATAGTCGGGGCGGATCCAGGAATTTGAAAAAAACGTCAAAAATTACCGGGGGGGCTGAAAGGCCCCTGAAACTTGTCCCAAATGGGCTGATTTTGCAAGATTTTGCAGAATTACCGGGAGGCGCGCGCCCCTCCTCCCCTCCCTAAGATCCGCACCTGATCGGTAATTAAATTGAGGCATACTAGAGGCTAGAAAAGTAAACAGACTTTGTCAAGTTTGTCTGTTCTACAGATAGAAAAATAAAGATGAGAATGTCTTGATGCAGCGATGTCAATTACCTAGACGGCAATACTGAAGCAACCCATTCCAGGGGCGGATCCAGGATTTCTCAATAGAAGGGGTGCCACATTCTGAAAAGGGGGGGGGGGGGGCTAGGGATTACTGCATCCACTGGGTGCCACAAAGGCTAGAGCTATACGGGCCCAATGCCTGCACCGTAATTTAGAGCTCTAAAGGGCGCCCTGTGCATAAAATAAGGCAGTCGCCCACAACGGCCCGCCCCAGCCCCCGGTGCTCTATATGCGTCTCCCTCAAAAAGTCTGCCCCTGCGTTCAGATGATACACATTTATCAACTTTTTGTGATCTGTATATCCCAATGCCCCCTTTAAAGGCACTATCTGTGATCACCCAAAAGAGTCAAAATATTTGAAATTTGCTGTAGTAGTCTAAAAGAGAAGGATAAAAAAAATAAAAAAAATAAAAACTTTTGTAAATAAAAAACATAACAAAAAAGAAAATAGCAGTTGTTCAAAGATACGAACCCCCATTCAATTACATGTTGCATGCAGTAAGTGCCGTACACAGAGTGATGGCCAAAATATCAAATTTTGTCTCGATTAGGTTGATTTCAGTCTTAGCACTACGATGGTGCCCTGTGACTTGGGCATTCACTTTATGGCTCGACATCCAAGCACGCAGGTACAAGACGATCATATTAGTCAGGATCCTGACTCGCAGTGCACCCTAGATCATACTAGATAGTGTGAGAACCCGGTAATCGCGGCGTATAGGTGCATGTTGAAGTGTGGTTCACACACACTGGTACCGCACGTATGGCGGCAAGTGATAGGTAGCGCGACTACACATTATCGTGTGTTGAGTTGCAGTGGCTTAGTGCAGAAATTAGCACCACAGTTCCCCCCCCCCCTCCCCCCAAAACAACTACGTCAGAGCTTTCAATGTGCATGGCAATGAGTTGCAACTTTGATTTGTATTGTACCTGCGTCTTTGGTCAAGGTGTGAGACATGTGAGAGACAAAAGTCGCAGGGAACCAGCGACTCTTATTCACTTGCAGGGATATGTTAGGATTTCTATCTTGTTACAATACAAACATCAAAAATATGATTGAAATTTTGTATTTTTACAATTTTCTTATAAGCAAAAATCAATGATATGCTTTAATATAATTGACTATTATGAGTGAAATCAGATTAAAATGGTCTAAAGAACTAAACCTTTCGTTCATTTAAAATCCCTCCCGAACAGGCGCGGCACAGGAAGGTCACACATACACTTGTGACAAGGATCGGTAAATGTTCCAGTTCTACAAAAATCTTTCCTCGTAATATATTTTAGCAAAAAACCTAAAGCAAAAGCGATAGTTTTGGCATGTTTGTTATTTTGCAGTTTTACTTGTGCTCCTTGACGTACCCAGAGTTCCAAACTTGACGAAGAGTGCGTTGACTTAAACGTACCTCGTAAAAGGGACGTTGTGAACACTGATGGGGTAATGCACGAATATACCTATCAAACGGTGGGTTGATAACAAATCAGCAATATACGCTTCCTTGTGCAAGGAGATATGAGCGTGAAAGGGGGTAGGACACGAATCTGCTCGATTTGGGCATTGGGGACTGTCAAACCGGATTTAGGGAATTTTACGTGTATTTTATACGGCAGCCTCGGTCCCAGGTGACATTGCAAAATCACCTTTTAGCTCTTCATTACATCTTAGAATATCATGATAATTTAAGAAAAAATTATTGACTTAAAAAATCCGGTTGGGTAGTGGATTAACCCCGACTGCAAAATAGTGTAATTTCCCAAAAACGGTCATTTAGAATTAATATTCGTGACCAGACATAGCCTTTAGTCAAGCTGTGATCGTTGGATATGCTTAAGAGCGTCCTCCTACCATTAAGTCTTGGAAAAGACAGCCTCGGGTTACGTCGAAAGTGATGATGTTCGGTTGCTGTTAGGTTCAACCTTCCCACGTGGTGAAAAGGATGATATAGAATAGAAACATTACGGAGGATACTCCTTGATGTCCTTGTGTGAGTTCTGAGTTGATTTCACCAGTAGATGGCCCCTTGCTAAAACTGCTTATTGGAACCCAACAAGAGGCCCCCTGATGGATTCCTGTCCACCAAGAGGGATATGTGGAGAGCGCCACCTTGTGATTATGGTTTGGATTGCCGAGTGGGATTTGCTGGAGACCACCTCCTGACGATGATGATGTTTGCTAATTTACGCCACCTCTAATTGGACGCTCTGGATAGCGCCAATGCATGAAAAACTATGGAAATGTCAGACAAACAAACAGAAATTACTTGAAGACACAGGTTATATGTTTCATTGTAGCTACTCATACAATCAGATTTGCATTAGGTTTAAAACATTTCAGATGATAAAAAAATCTCAATTTGTGAGGGTAAGGGGGGGAGGATGTGGATCACAAAATGCACCTTTAAATTCAAAACCCATAAACTCAAAAGTCAAAATGCCTCTAATGCCCCCAATGTCAAATGCCCAAAATTATTTTGTAAACCATATTACTTCACACGAGGGCCGGATAGGGTCAACGGATCGGTCAACGGATCGCCGTTATTGAAGACTATTGCAGCCGTTTTCTGAATAATAGACACGCATGTGCAATAACGCCTTGTTATGATGTAAAATCTTTCCAAAGGGAGGATTTAATGAACTGCTGCTTTCACGAAATACGTTTTTTGAGGTATTACGACAGTTTGTAATTGACGTTTTTAATGTGAGGTATAAGGCCGTTTTTAAGTGATATGACCTTGTATTTGGTTGTTTTTGCACAGAACATTGTGATTTCTATTGACTCGTGAAATGATAAGGGATGAGTAAGGAAGTCAAAATGGCGAATAGACTCTCACGTAAGTGACAATTAAGACCGAACATGTGCTGTATTCCAAGAAGCCAAACCAGCGATATGTGATGTCAGAGTGGCAAAGTATAGAAGAATTGGTGGCTTGTTTGAAGTCTACAGACAGCATCGATCGCAGAAGTGTCGATCACCGGCTCAGTGGAAAAGCTCTATTATGTACACAATAAGGATATACAGTCAAGTTTGTTACCATGGAGCTAGCATCACCTCATGCAGCTAAGATCAATCTCAAATACAGCATGAGTAAATAATACCCTCCCCCCTCTGACTACATCCAAAATTTAGATTTTGGTATCAGAAGAAAGTTCATACTCATATTTTCTCATTATCCCAGTGAAATTTTAGGCCAGGAAATGTTTCCTTGTTGTCTATGGGCAAATTTAGTGCACACTTTTGCTTCTACCTATCTTAACAACTGACTGATTTCACTCGAAATTGTAATTGATGTTTTTGGTGATACATTTCCATGTGAGAGGGGACAAATCATCGTATGAAATCGAAACTTGATCGGGCACCCACCTTTAATTCCTTGTCTGGGGGAAGTTAGCCTGCTGAATGGCTCACAAATCACCCCTGAATGATCAAGAAAGCACTAGCTAGAGTCAAGCTCCTGATTGTTCAGCAGAGTTGTGTGCATTTTTCCATAACGTGACTCAAATACCAGTGACGTACCGAGGCAGTCGATCCAGAGGGACAAAATTTGTAAGTCGTCTCAGTGATTTGCTCCCATTTGAACATGACGAAATGCGGGCGTAGCCTGCGAAAGAATTGTTGAATTTAATTTTGCCCAAATTTAGGCCCAGAGATGGCACTAAGTACAGCTCAAAACCTAAAAAGGCTGAAAAAGCATGTAAAATTGGCCAAACAAGCCTAAAATGGTAAAATATAAATAAAATAGTGTAATAGTGGAAAAACCCTGAATTCAGGGTTTTCCCTGTCAAGTGGGCATCTCTCTGTATGCTGAAATTGTCTGAAATTTCACGAAAAAGAGGGACGACCCCAAATGAATCATTCGACCGGCCGTTCTATATCATCCCCCTTTTATTCAAGCCAGACGGGGCCCATTTCCACTCCCCGCCCCCTCCTGTCGTCACCAGTGTCAATACATCCTCCATCCCCTTACAATACACAACTCCGGTCCAGCGTGGGTTGTCGCATTTACGCCCACACATGACTAGCAACTGGCCCTCCGTTCGGGTACCCTCTCATCGTGCGGATTCCCTACCACCTCCGGCATGCGGGGAAACCGGGCAAAGGATGCGGATAGGTTTGACCGGGATACACATCTGGCGGGCAGCAGTTTCCACCCGTTTGCCCCCTGAGTATCACAGATGATCATGGCCCCAATAACCAAAACCGGAATAAACGCCCTCTTGTGGGTTAAATTGGTAAGTGCGTGGCTTCACCAAGTTCTCCCTGTCCTGACCGACAAATGGGGAAGTCCTGCTGTGGGATGGTGGTCCGGAAGTGATACGCCACGGAAACTGAATCACGGATACGGCACATACCGGCGTGGTAGTTCTGCACCGGAGATAGATGGATGGCCACCGCGTTGAGGCACTTCCTGGAGGAAGATGAGGAATGTCTACCCCATCTGGAAAGTAGGCAAGCCAATCGGGTCCACAACACACTTGAGTTCCTTGGGTGGTGGCATCTCTGGTCCTGGTTCCCACGACACCACACCTGCCCCTTAATTAAGAAGATGCCAACCCAACCCCCATACGGTAATTTATATTTTCTGAGCACCAGGCACACTGACAGGCAATTGGCCTATAAATCTTCCCCCCCTATTCTCCCACTTACCATTCTAGCATGTTGATAAATAAACTTAAGTGGA